>PVIH01000778.1:0-297476 GCA_004025045.1 Sigmodon hispidus
TGGTCATTTTTTTTTTTTTTCCTCTGCAACTCCCCATCCCCTCCCTGGGCAGGGAGCATACAGTCCTATGGTCCCACTGACCCATTAATGCTTAGGTCAGTCTCCACCTCTGGCCAAATCCAGTTCTTTCCCCTCTCCCTCAAGAGTGAGTCAGGTGTTCCTCTAGGTGGCGTGGGATCCAAAGGGTCAGTCCAGGGTGGGAAACACACCACTCTTAAGGGGAGATTGACTGTGGCCAGTAGAAAATAGATTTAATGGTGTCTTGGGAGGTTCCTTGTTACAATGTTGTGTCAGGACATTAAAAAATTATCATTTTTGGGCTGGAGAGGTGCCTCAGTGGTTAAGGGCACGGACTGCTCTCCCAGAGGACCTGAGTTCAATTCCCAGCACCCACATGGCAGCTAACAACTGTCTGTAGTTCCAGTTCCTGGTTCCAGGCAAACACCAAGGCAAATAAATAAAAAGTTTTAAAAAAAATTATCATTTTTATTTTATTTGCCTATATACCTTTTCTCTCTTTTTACCCTACACATCCTTTGGCTATATATTATAACTTCCAGTTTAGTGTTTTTATGAGATTCCTGAGTGTGTGAATGAGTGGGTCTCAGTATCTATATTGGTCTCTTGTGCCATTTTTGTGTTCTTTTCCTTCTGTTTGTTTGTTTGGATTATTACAGGTGTCTGTTAGCTCTATCTTATTTTATTATTATACTTCTAAGAGATGAGATGTCCTGTTTGTTTTCTAATAAAAAACAGAAGGCAGTGGATCTGACAGGAGAGGAGGTGGAGAGAAACTAGACAAAGCAGAGGGAGGGAAGCCATAATGAGGATATGTTATATGAGAAAAAATATATTTTAAATAAAAGAAAAAGAGGTATTCTGTATAGTGATTTTAGTGGCTTTACAGACATTCTTCAAATAGTCAGTATCTCATTGGATTTGATATTTTAACAATGCATTCTCTTTTTCATCACTGAGATAAAAGCACAGATGTATTCATGAATTTTCTTCTAAACCTCAATCTTAATAGCTTTCTTTTAGATTAAACTCGTGTATTCTATAGTATTCTTAGCCAGATAAGACAAATCATTCTTTTTCAGAAGTCTTCTCATTTGTTTAAAAAAATTATTTTTATTTAAATGTTTTCCACTGGTCTTGACTAATTCATGGAAAATTTTAGTTTGACTTATTAAAGGAAATGAAAGTTGGATAAGGAAAATTTCTGTTTCACATAAGTAGGAAACTCAAAGCTGGTGTTACTAAACTATGTGTCCTCAATGTCTACAAAGAGTATATACTGAGCCGTGTGTGTGTGTGTGTGTGTGTGTGTGTGTGTGTGTGTGTGTTCTGTATGCTCTGTTTTCAAAAACTTTATCCACAAACTAGCCTTGACATTCAGATACCAAGGATACTAACTGTGATCCAGGTGCCTTCTCTGCACTCTGGTCCTGCCTGACTGGTCAGATAAATGCACAGTCTGGAGGCTTTTCATGGAATTCATAGCCCATCAACCAAGTGAGATTTTGCATAAACATGGAGAAAACATTCAGCTCTTGGTTGGCTCAGTAATGTCATTTGCAGGCATATCACAGAGTAAGAATATAGGGCTGCCTTATTCAAAACTATTAAGTACTGCAATATGGCAACAACATACCTTTAAAGTATGGGCCCAACTATACAGTAGCTCAGGTCGTGTCAAGGAGCCAGCCTGCCCTTGAAACGTGTTGTAGTTAGGGTTACTATTGCCCTGATGAAACACCATGACCAAAAGCAAGTTGGGGAACAAAAGATTTATTTGGCTTACACTTTCATAGCACTGATCATCACTGAAGGAAGTCAGGATGGGAACTCAAACAGGGCAGAACCTGGAGGCAGAGGCCATGGAAGAATACTGCTTACTGGCTTGCTCCACATGGCTTGCTTAGCCTGCTTTGACGCCTCAGCCCAAGAGTGGCACCACCCACAATGGGCTGGGCCTGCCCACATCAATCATTAATTTAAAACATGCTCTACAGGCTTGCCTACATCTTGATCTAATGGAAGCATTTTCGCAATTGGGGCTCCAATCCTCTCAGATGAGACTCTAGCCTGTATCAAGCTGACATAAAATTAGCCTGCACAATTGACCACTTACCAATTTGACACACAAACACTTCAGTTATTACAATATAACATTTCCTTTTTTGGTTCACTCTCCAAATCTCAGATTAATAAATATCACAAATATAAAACATATTAAAAACTTAGAAGTCCCATATTACCATATTATTTACCGATTCAAATGCATTAAAAGTCCAGTCTCTTTTAAAAATCCAAAATCTCTTTTAAAATCTCCCCCCAATGTCTTTTAAAAGTCCAAGTCTCTTAATTGTGGGCTTCTATAAATTCAAAAATAAGTTAAATACTTTCCTACTTCAAGAGGGAAGAACCAGGGCACAGTCACAATCTGAACCAAGCAAACCCAAACTCCAACAGAGTAAACAAGCCAATGTCCAGTTATCTGGGATTTACTCACAATCTGGGCTCCTTCGGGTGGTGTGGTCACCTTTTCAGCTCCATTCTGCAGGACACACTGCTTGTTTTTTAAGTTCAGACTGGCTTTACCACTCTACTGTTTTTGGTGCTCATCCCATGGTACTGGCATCTCCAAAATGCAGGGGTCTTCTGCTGCAACTGGGCTGCCCTCTCATCAATAGCCTCGCACAGACTCTCTTCATGGTGTGAAGCCTCAGCTTCTCTGCACAGCCCCTTCAATTCTGGGGCTTCAGCTGCTATTGAGACGGCATTATCTCCAATAACCTATCCTGGCTTCTCATAGTGCCAAGCCTCAGCTGCTTTTCATGACCCCTTCAGGCCTTCAAAACTAGTATCACCTGATGACTTTTACACTACTGAGTTCAGCTGCTAGCAGATGAAATACACGCTTGTCTGCCTCTGGAACCAGCTTCTCTGTGCCGGCCCTGAGGAAACACTTCCCAGATTTCACCTTCCTGGTGCTGGTCTTTTCTTAATAAGAGATAATTTCTCAGCTCCAGCTGACCAGCATCAATTGTTCCAGTAAAACAAAGGTTTCACTTCATTGGTGCTGGTCCCTTGTTCATTAGGCCTGACTCTTCAGCCTCAGCTGACCAGAACCACAGAATCTTAGTTCAAAATAACAAATAAGTAACAGCTCTAGTAGTCTTTTGTTTGTTTCAAGACAGGGTTTCTCTGTGTAGCCCTGGCTGCCTTGGGACTCCATCTGTAGACCAAGCTGGCCTAGAGCCTGCCTCTGCCTCCCAAGTGCTAGGGTTAAAGGTGTAGGCCACACCCCCCCCAGTGACCCCAGTAGTCTTTAAGAAACTTTCATACTCCCCGGGAACCTCACAAGCCAGGCCTCTATTGTCTGGGTTTCTCTTACACTCTTACCTTGAGCTCCCACAGAACAGTTCACCAGCCTTCAAACATTCAGTGACTTTTCTTGCCTAATGTTCCAAAGTTGCTCCACAATCTTCCCCAAACATGGTCAGACACAACAATGCTCCTATTATCCGGTACCAGTTTCTGTCCTAGTTAGGGTTACTATTGCTGTGATGAAACTCCCGGCAGCAGCCATGTGGTGAACCCAACATGGTGCTGGGTGAGATAAGAATTCCTGGCATATAGTGGCCACATGGTAAAGCCAACCTGGCGCCAAGTATGAAGGGCACATCCTAGGCGTGGCTTTGTAAATCTGTGCTCACCTGTTCTCTTAAAAGAGAACGTGGAAATCTCTCTCTCTTTTCTGCTTCTCTGCCCCTGTACTCGTCTGGCAATTTTCCTAAATAAACTCTTGTGTGGCCCTGGTAGTGTGTGTGTGTGTGTGTGTGTGTGTGTGTGTGTGTGTGTGCGAGAGAGAGAGAGAGAGAGAGAGAGAGAGAGAGAGAGAGAGAGAGAGAGAGAGAGATCTCACATACAAAACCAAAAGCCATTTGTGAAGGAAAGGGCTTATTTGGATTACACTTCCACATCACTGTTCATCATCAAAGGAAGTCAGGCCATGGAGGGGTGCTGCTTACTGGCTTGCTCCTCATGGTTTGCTTGGCCTGCTTTGTTATAGAAAGCCAAAACCACCAGCCCAAGAGTGGCCTGCCTATAGCTTGATCTGACGGAGGTATTTTCTCAATTGGGGCTCAATCCCTCAGATGACGTTAGCCTCTATCAAGCTGACATAAAATATCCATCAAAAATGCCCTTGCTGCTTTCAGACCCTACGCATTTTCTATCAGCAAGTGGATGATGGTCCCCAGTTCTTGCCTTACATGTCACCCCCCACCGACTTCCATGGTATATATGGCCTTGACTTCAGACTTTGTCTTCTTCCTCTCCTTATACTCTTTCACTTCCAAGCACTCTCTCCTGCATCCATCTGCTTCCCATCCTTCCTAGCTCAAAACTAAAGGCCTGTCCTCCCATTTTTGAAGAGCCATGGCATACTGCTATGAACTTTTTCACCTGCCCTTTCTGCCTTGATCCCCCACACCTTCAGCATCCTCAACCCATGCTATGCTTTCCTGCCTTTTCTGTGAAACTGGCTTTCTGCCATGCTATTGTTCAGAGCGGGATGCTCTCTGACCTAGCAGCTACAGGCTCTAACCTCAGCCTACATCATCCTCTCTGTCTTCACTGGAGTTATGGTTAGAATCTGAAATCCTCCACAGGGTTCATGTTTTGAGTCCTTAGTCCTCAGGTCGTGGGTCTAGATTTTATTTACATTTTTATGTCTTAGGTGTGTGTGTGTGAACTGTAATTCTTGTTTAGTGTTTTTCCATAAAACTAGTACCCGACATTGATTTGTCCCCAGGGTACATGCACTGAAATAGAACTCTGCAAGTGTTTCTTGTAAAAGGACTGATGAATTCAAGAATTCCTTATGAATTTAGTGTCATGGAGGGGAACTGTTGTCATTCCCAGGGCCTGAAAGTCCTATACAAAGGCCTAAATGATTATGGCATTATGAAATTACAATGTGACTCATCTCACTTCATTTTTCTCACTGAAGATCTCTACTGCTTATGTTGGTAATAGCTATGTTTTAAATACATGTTTATGTTATTTATTTTCAGGGGGAGCATGCCACATTGTTCATATAGAGATCAGAGAATACCTTTCCAGAGTCTATTCTCTCTACCATGCAACTCCCAGGAATTGAACATAGGTCTTCAGACTTGGCAGCAACTGTATTTAACTCCCTGAACCACCTCACTGGGCCCAACTATGGTTTTAAAGGTCCTGTCTTGATTATGCATGTCTTAAAATTCCTTTATATTTTTAGCTGGTATTGATATACATACATTCCTTTGGTCATCAAGACAAACAAACCCTCTCCAGCTAAGTTTACTTTTCAGAGTACCAGGCAAGAGGAATTTGCTGTCGGGGCTCATTTTCTTTGCAAATGTATTTCCTCTAGCTGCAAAGAGGAAACAGCTTTCCACCCACCATAGAAGACTGGGTGTGAAGAGGAAGTTAAGCAAGGTGGAGGCAGCGGCAGAAGATCCTCTTCAAATGTATATAAGGTTTTTTTAAAAAAGGAAACTTGGCCATTGATGACCCCAAAACAGAGGTGGTGATGTTATCTGCTACTTACTGCTTTTGGAGTCCAGAATATGAAGAGAGAGTCTTGCTTTTGACTCCAAGGTTGCAGCTGTGCTAAGCCACGATTTCTGTCTCCACAGGGTTATCTGCCACCACTTTTCCCCTCCATTTGTCACCAGCCATATGGTTAAGAAGAGAAAAGGGAAAACATTTTTGAGATGTCTACAAAGTAGATTAGGCAGGGATTGGCTCCCTCCCACAGGGTTAATGATAGGATGGGTCAGATCAGCACCAGAGAGAGTGAGGGACCAACTGTCCTGGGCTGGCTGGGAGGTCACACGTGAGACATTGCCATGGTGTCTGCAAAGCCCCACTGAGGACTTCATAGCTTGACATTTGACAAAGAGGTTTTGAAGATCAATTCTGGCCTGAAATTGGGAACACAGCCCCCAGCTGTGTCTCCAGTGTGTCACTTTGAAACTAATAAGGCCTCTTTCATTTTCATTCAGAAATGATTTGTGATTAAAGAGAAAGCAGGAGCCTGGCTTAAGCTGGGATTCAGACACATTTGAACTCTCAAAAAATGTTCTCTTAACTTGCATCGAGCGCAAATTTCAGTTCCTAGAAAATCCAAATAAGGTACTAAATATTAAGCAAAGATGATTTATCTTTCTCCAGAATGACAGCCCAGCAGGAAAATTGCTAAGAAAAAAACACATGGAGGTTCATACTAATAGAGAAAACTCACATAGATGTTTAAAGGTGGATATCTGTGTTATTTCTCTCTCTCTCACTGTGTGTGTGATGTGTGTGTGTGTGTGTGTGTAGTATGGTGTTGTGGTGTATGTGTGTGTGGTATGGTGTTGTGGTGTATGTGTGTGGTGTGTATGTGTGTAGTATGGTGTTGTGGTATATGTATGTGTGGTATGGTCTTGTGGTGTATATGTATGTGGTAGGATGCTATGGTATATGTGTGTGTGGTATATATGTGTGTGTGTGGTACAGTGTTGTGGTGTGTGTGGTATAGTGTTGTGATGTATGTGTGTATGGTGTATGTGTGTGGTGTGTATGTATGTGGTATGGTGTGTGTAGTGTGTCTGTGGTGCGTGTATGTGGCATGGTGTTGTGGTATATGTGTTTGTGCGGTATGGTGTGTAAGGATTTCCCTTCCCTTCTCTCTCTGCTCCCTTCTTCCCCTCCCCCTTCTTCTCCCCTCCTTCCCCCTTCCCCTTCTCTCTGCTCCCTTCTGCCCCTATCCCTGCTCCCTGCTGTAATAAACTCTAGTGTGGTACTTCCGGTGTTGAGATTCCATTCACGTGCCACGTGCAAAAAACTAACATGGTGTGTGTGGGGTGTGTGTGTGTGATATGGTGTTGTGGTGTATGTGTGTGTGATATGGTGTTGTAGTGTATGGTGTGAGGGTATGAGTGTGAATGTGTGCAGGCACCATTATTCTGGTTAATGGCCTAGGCTGGGTGCACAGGTCTAATTGTCTCTAGGGTTAACAGTATCCCCTCTCTGGCTTTGCTGTATCCTTTTCCCATTGAGGAGGAAAAAGTGTGTTTCCCACTTTTCTATAGCTCTCAGGATCCCTGGTCAGAGTAAGGGTCTTTTCATGCCAGAGAGCTAAATGCTTTCATCAAGAAGGATAGAGAAGGCCAGCTGGCTCAGCTGCTTTTTATTTAAGGGGCTTTTCTGAGTTTATCCTGTAGATTACAAAGAACAATCAAGGAGAGGCTGACAGTCAGAGAATGGTAACCATGATGGGAACAGAGCGCTGTCTTTGTTGGTACACATACCTGATGCAGTTACCTGAGTTCTTCATTTTCGGAGCAAAGCAGAGAAGAGGGTGAGGCTCTGAGGAGTGGCTGAGTGGGCTCTAGCCCAAGGCTAACCCCAAGGCTAACCCCATAGCTAACCCCATAGCTGGAGTTCTTTCCACTTCACCACACTGCCATTTCAAGATTTCTCTCAGTTTTCAGAGTCCGGTAGACAATGACCCACTAAGGCTAGAGTGCCTGCTGGGTTCACACCTTGGCTTTAACAGGGCCAGATCTCACACCCTTGCCACAGGAAACCTCTTGACAGACAGCTCTGAGCCAGTGCCTGCCATAAGCTGCAAGGCTTGCATGTTAACAATGCCTGGAGTCTAAGCCCCAGGGAAAGAGATGATTCCAAGCCACTAACTTGGACTAAATGGGACTGTTTTAGTCATGAGACAAAAATTACCCAGGGCAAAACAAACAAGGAAAAAGGAGACAGAGCCAGGACTGCACTGAATCCAGGCTTCTGGACCAGCTGGACTGATGGCTAAGAGCCTTGAGGATTTTGTCTTTTGGGTCTGGAGATGACCCTTCATGGTCATTAGTTCAAGTGATGGACTACAGGGTATGGATGTGGGGAAATCGACACATTGTAAGTCCAGTGATGGGAAAGATTTTATTTGTCCCATTTTATTTTCTAGAAAGTCAATGGAATGGCCAACCCAGACAGGGTGAGCACTCTAGTCTACAATGCATAGACAGGGGCAGGTGACAAATGTCAGTCCAACCCATTTAACTATTGTAACCAGGACAAACAACTTCGTAGCCATCCCTATGTGTCCAGAGGTCAGTGTTCAAAACAAGTTAGAATGAACTGTTATAATAACTTCTAGATCAAACAAACCAGGCTACAGTCAGTGCTGAATTAGTGACAAGATATACAACCAATTATTTCTTTCATTAAAAATCTGTAAAATATGCATGTATTGTAAATATTGTCTTGATGATTGGGATAGCTCTTTAAACACAGCTTCTACAAGACTTTTTGTGGGAATGATTTAGTCAGGAAATGTGCTTCCAATCATCTCCTGGCTCCAACTCTTTTTAATATGGAGTTTGAAGCACTAAAGTCTAGAAATAGGCGTTCCCAGCCAGCACCCACTTCCTCCCTATGCTCCCTCATGAGTAAATATGAGTCTTTCTGCAAGGGAGTCAGGATGGAGCACAGGCAGATGTGAAAACATTGGCTCTTGTTATAGTAGTCCAAGCTCTTTCCCTCTGGAAAATTACTCAGCTACATTCAAACGATTGAAAAAAACAAACAAAAAATCACTCACAGCCTCTACTGCAGGGGGGGGAGGGTGTCACTGTGCACATATCTGCCAGCTAAATTTCAGGACTGGGTGTCTGGAGGAGAGCAGGGTTGGAGGCTGCCTCCCAGGAGCACCCACCTTCTGCCTCTAGTGAGCCTGCTAACTCCTGGCTTTTTCCTCCTGTCTGGACACACGGACACTAGGTTTTCAGCAGCAGCTGTTACTATTTTTGGTTAGTTTGAATTATTTCCACGGAGACTCTCAAAGCATTGGAATCTGTAATTATATTTTGTGAAGGCTATTAGGCACAGCCAGCACATTTTACAGCTTCTTGTTGCAAGACTGAGGCTTTTGTAGGTTTTTGACACCTGGTTATTTCATTCCACATAGTACAAAGGAATGTCTTAGTGTCAACTGGCCTTCACAAGGACATGTCAGGGCCACTCCCCTGTCACAACATTCCTGGTTCATTCCCATTACAGAGGCAGATTTTATCTCTATCTATCTATCTATCTATCTATCTATCTATCTATCTATTTATTGTGCTTTCCACGTGATGGTTCTATCATGTCAACACATGATTCATTGCTAGCTCAAGGAAAATGCAGACGATGTAGGCAGGTGTTGTGTGTGATACTACATCCTTCTCCTGCGTAATCTTGGTGTTGTTATCAGACATCTGAGGTGGAAATGTGACGTACTGAAACTGATTTACAAAAACCACATACAGCAACCAGTAGTGTTTTTAGCCCCAATGTGGTTACAGCCTACTTCCTCTACACATTTATAACAAAGGCTTTTGAACATGGATGGGGCAGAGAGCCAATTTATGGTGGGACCAAAGCAAGTCTGTTTTCTAGTTACTGTTTCAGCAACTTATATCTATCACTTAACTTTTTTTTAAAAAAAATAAGATTTAAAGTTTTACTTATGTACATATATATGTGTATGAGTCTATCCATGTGTATGCCATGTGTGTGCCACTTCCCTTAGAGGCCAGAAGAAGGAATTGGATCCTGTTGGATCCCCTGGAACTACAGTTTCTGGCAGGCGTGAGCCACTTGATGTGAGTCCACAGGCCCTCTGGAGCTGAGTATGCTGAGCCCTCCCTCCAGACCTGTCCCCATAGTTTTATCAAAGAAAAGCCCTTTGACTCAATGTGAAGGTTGTGTTTTTCTGGATTTGTTGGTCATTCCTAGCTAAGAACTACTGAATCTGAGCAGGTCAGAGAATCGAAGCATCTAGAAGGTGCAGGTATAGGAAATGCCACAACAGGCTATTTTAGACCCAGAATTTCAGAGTTAAAACTAAGTTCATTCAGTGCATATACAAAGCAAGTATCAATTTGCATTATGTGGGCCTGGAGCTTTACCTGGCAACCTTGACTTTTCGGTACGTCAGCATCTCCAATGAACCTTGACCTCTGCTTTCCTGCTTTGTCTGCCTTAGAAATCCTGCCTGCCAAGATCCTGGCAGGCTTCATAATACGGTATTTTCAGAATACATAGTAGTGAGGTTGGGCAGCTTCTAATGAGGGGAGCTCTGGATTTGACGGTGAGCATATCGAGACCTTGGTCTTGTTTCTGAACTCACAAAATTTCACACAACCACACCTTAGTGTTTTGAGGAATTGTGTGACCTAGACAGACTGTCAAGTCCACAGACATCAGATGTTGTTAGGGGTACAGGTGGTTCAAGCTGCTGGTAGAATGAGTTCATCCAGTAGGGATGCTCACCTACTATTTTTAGGTAGAAAAAGTAAGTCACTAGATTTATGGTTTGCTGTCTTGCCTGCCCCTGGCCATGTGTACCCCTTTCCTGATGTTCCAGTAGATCTGATATAGTCATCCCCTTGTAAGCCCCACCTTGCCTATGGTAATAGAAAGAGTGAGGGTTACACTTTCTCCATAGTGACCTGTCTCTACCTGTGCCTATCCAAACTATGTGGAGAAGGTCTGAAGATCTATGCCGAAAATGTCTTTATTATGCGTTGGCTTGGTCTGGGAACACATGGCTGTTGTCTCAAACCTCTTCCTTCTTGCCTCATGCCAGAGGAACCCCAACTCCCCCATCACTGAGTATTCAGAAGGCAGGAGGTGAACCATGCTTGGGAAAGGTGATAACCCATCAGTCAATATTGTCCCTATGCCACCACCATCACCCTGCTTTGGGAAGGGCTTCCCACCACAGCCCACATGGCTTTGGATTTGGACTGGGGCGATGAAGAATGAACTGATAAGTAGAAGTAGGACTGAGTGGACATGCACTTGGATGGAAACAGCATAGCAGTGGTAGCCCTGAAACTCAATGTGTTTATTACATACAGCATAGATGAAGACACGGGCTGACTAATTTCAATAAGTGGTCTCTGTAGGAGAGCAGTTTCAGGCTACAGTAATCTGGGATGAGGAAGCTGTGGTTGGTACTTTCTGACTTCACTGATTTTAGCTGAAGGTCAACTTCATCAGCATCTATACTGATGGCGAGAGGAATACCTTCCTATTCCCGTGGGTCTGAGGCATTGCTGTCATTGACATGGCTGTGCTTCTTGAAGGAGTTGGTCAACATAACTTCCCATCATTTTAGGGAGTAGAGCCTGTGTTACCCCAAAATGCCTCGTCTGGGTGTGGTGAAGCAGGAGGGGAGCTTCAAGCCCACCTCCCGGACAGGCCTCCTTGGCATCATATGCATTAGCACTCAAGTGACTGAGGGAAAATGCAGGTGAGCTCTCTGCCCCCGTTTGCCTAAATCAGCACATGAAGCCACAAAGGAGGAAGTTACTCTGCCTTCCTCCTCCCACTAGGGAGGACAAAGGTTGACACTGAAGACAGCTTTTGGACGGGCCCAAAGTGACAGCAGAAGAATCAATATTAACAAGCTGTTCTAGCTTCCTTTATCTGTCATTAACTTACTTTCCGGAAATTTGCCACCCCAAGAGGTAAGAGAAGCTGTGGCCTTGTTGGGCTACACTTCTGCATACCCTCTTCTTCACTGATGATGCAATATAAGCTGCCACTGAAAGCCAGCTCTCCCAGGAGGATTTCTCATTCCCTGGGTAAGCTGCCCATGTCTATGAGGCAGGCACACTATAAATATCGCTTCAGTGACAGGGTCCCTCTCACTAGGGACTTACAAGCCTTGTAGAACATGTTATTTTTCTTCCTCAGACAGTAGTGAGTAAGAAAGAGGCCAGTGTGTTTTATTTTCTACCTTCCTGGGACATTTGATGAGGCTCTGAGGATTTCTGCCACTCTCCTTTATAGAAGAGACATCCAGTCCTCAAAATTGCAGCCAGATGATTAAGAGGAAAGAGACTTCTGGGTACAAGTTGTATCTGTCAGCTTTGTGAGGATGGGCACACCCCTACCACTGCTTCTGTCCTGCCTTTTCTTCCTGCCCAGCCCAGCCTAGGAATAGCTACAGAGCCCATCTGGTCCTCTAGCTTGTGAAGGAGGATTCCTGGAAAGAAGCTATGTCTGCAAAAGCTGATTAAAACTTCTATGATTGGAGAGTTTGGAATGTTGCAGATCCAGAGCCTAATTATAATTTATCTTGGGATATCTTTGGATCACTAAATACTCATTTCCTTTTGCCATCTCTTCACCTAACGCCCTTATTACAGATAAACACCTTTACAAACCTTGGGATGTATTAACTTAACAAACCTCTAATTTTCTACCAACCAAAGGACACCAGACAGCATGGAGGCCTGTAGCTGAGATGTCCTCATCTCCCCTCTTCCATAACTGCCTACTCAATGCTTCCAAAAATGTATTTGAAAAGTGCCTCTATCTTTGTCCTGTGACTAATAAAATCTCACAAAACTGTTTCCACATTGGAACTTGGAGTAACGTAAGTTTGTGTCCCCTGGACCACGGCACCCACATTTGTTCCAGATAAACGATCTCTTACACAGGCAAAAGCTGTGTGGTGATATATTTTATATTTAATAAAACCATTCTGGAATATCAGAGAACAGATTCACTCACAGATAAGCCAGGAGGGTCAGAGAGTGGTAACTCACGCCCTTAATTCCAACACAGGGAGTGGTGACCTATGCTTTTACTCCCATAACTCCAGAGATAGAGATCTTTCTTTGTTTCTGTGAGTTCAAGGCCTAACTACCAAATAGTAGTAGCTCACACCTTTAATCTTAACTCTAAAATATAATGCAGAGTTGAACCCGGAAGTGAAACAACTGGGCAAAGAAGGTATTTAAGGCAGGTGTAGGAAGACAGATTTATTCTTTAGAAGCACTGAAGAGGCAGGCAGTGATTGATATACACTGTTACCCCCAGCACTTGGGATGCAGAGGCAGGAGAATCTCTGTGAGTTCAAAGCCAGCCTGGTCTACAAAGCAAGTTCCAGGACAGTCAAGACTGTTTCACAGAAAACTCTGTCTTGAACAAACAAACAGAAAAGGCTGGAAGAGATGTCCTCTGATATTCCAGGCTTTTTATTAAATATAAAACATATCACCACAGCCGTGTTTTTGCATCAACACTCTCAATGCTTTCCCCCTTCTCTCATTACAATGCTCATTCTCTCTCCTGACTTCTGCTTCTTACTCTGGTATCTGCTGTCTTTCCTAATTCCTGCTCAAAAAGCTGTTTCACACATGCAAAGAGGCTCTCACAGGGCTTCCCACCCTGAATCCCAAGGAGCAGCTCTGTAAGTGCTCACTGGTGTATTATTCCTTCACAGACCTGCTTCTGCTGGGCTTTGATGACAGCCCAAGGTGTGACTAGCGTCATTTTACATACAGAATCAAAGTCCCCAAGACACTCCTTGGGCTGCTGTTCCCATGACCCCAGAACCTGCTTTCAGACAATCCTTTCTTCCCTTATACTCAGCTCTCTTTCAAAAGCCCCCTTTTATGCTTAACTGTCTCCTGCTATACAGGATAGTGCTTACACAACGGGAAAGTGGCAACTTGAAGTTGGTGTCTCCCAATCATGGCAGAGAGCATTTGGTGTCTAGAAACATGCTGTTCTCTGACTGGAAAAGTGACACATGTCCCCAGGGCTCCAAAAATAAGTTCTTTGAAACTAGCACCACAAAAAGGAACTAAAGAAGAACATCTGTGTCAGCTCTCCTGGTTACCTAGAGCTGGCCCAGAGCTGCACATCTGGGCTGAACCAGTGGTGTGTGGAAGGTGCTGCTGCTATTGGTTAGAACTGCCCAGTGAAGCAGGAAGGAAACCCAGGCCACTTGGATGGCTTTCTTTTTAAATTCTCTCTAGATGATATGCTCAGTTCTCCCTGTGTTGGCCTGTCTTTCTCTTCCTTTTGGGCCTTCAAGAGTAGCGAGTGACTCATACCTCAATGATTCATACTGTCCAATGAATTAAAAAAAAACTTTATTTTTTTCATCTTTATTTTTTATTGGTTTCTTCTTCTCCCAACTCTCTTCTCCTCTGCCCTTCCTCCTCCTCCTCCCCCTCCTCCTATTTCATTCCCCGCTTCCGGTCTCCTCCTTGTTGTAGGAATTTGATTATGGTCTGTCAGATATTCTAAGCCCGTAGTCAAAGCTGAATGCATTCTCAACGATGCAGAGAAACACTGGCGACTGTCCAGGCAGCCAGCTGTTTCTGTTATTTCTTGCATTTTTTCGGAAGTTGCTTGTTTGCATTTCCTACTTACTCAGGTAATAATACTTTCCTTCTCAGACCTTGGATGGGGTTGAAGACTAGATAGCTACAGTTACAATCCTCTCATATCTTAGCTGAGGGCATATTAGGTGCAAGACTTAGACTGTCCAGGATAGGACAGCTATTGGAGTAATCCCTGTAATTTTCCAGTTACCTGTGCTCTGTACATCTAGAGTGTATTTCTTGCTTGATGGTGTTCTTGTTACTTGTAGCTCCATTTTCATTTGTGTTATTACCTTTTATTTCTTCTGGAAAATACTTGATAATTGGTCTTATTGTATATAGTTTTGTATTAGAATTAGAACCCCCTTTCTTTTTTTTTCTTTTTTTTTTTTTAAACTTTATGTATTTATTATTTATTTGCCTTGGTGTTTGCCTGGAACTGGAACTACAGACAGTTGTTAGCTGCCATGTGGGTGCTGGGAATCGAACCCGGGTCCTCTGGAAGAGCAGACGGTGCTCTTAACCACTGAGCCATCTCTCCAGCCCCCTAGAACCCCCTTTCTTAAAAAAATATTTATTATGTATATAGTATACAGAAGAGGGTACCAGATGTCATCACAGATAGTTGTGAGCCACCATGTGATTGCTGGGAATTGAACTCAGGACCTCTGGAAGAACAGACAGTGCCCTTAACCTCTGAGCCATCTCTCCAGCCCCTATAACTTTTCTTAACTAGACAAAAAGGGGGGAAGTGTTGTGGGAATTTGATTTGTTCAGGCAATGGCATTGGGATAATGAGCCATATGGGTGTGGTTTTCTCTACTTACGGGACCACATAAACTGAGGAGAGGGTCACTCGCTCTCTTGGACGTGGAAGGTGTCCTGATTCCATGGTTTGGTGACCTGGTATGGACCCTTCTCCATCCCTCCCTGGCAGCAGTGCCATTTCATCCTGTATTTCTTCATTCTGTATCCGTGAGTGTGCTTTTTCTGTTTAAGCCCATAATAAACTCTTGAACAGACTTTTGTGGCTTCTCACTTCATCTCCTTCTCTCTCCTTCTTTCCTTCTCTCCTCCCCCTCCCTCTTCTCCCTTCTTTAACAGGCCTCACTTCCCACTGCTTGGCTGTCACCTCCCTCGTTCTGGTTCCCCATAGCCTCCAATAGGCTTGTGCAGCCAGGATCAGAGGCAATGGGAGGGGACACATGGATATATTGGGGATCTCTCCTCACCTGGGAATGGGATCCCAAGTCCATCAGCTGCAGCTTTCTGCCCCTATCTAAGTACAGTGCAGGCAACCAGCCACCAGCTAGACTTCTACTCCAGCTCTGGACTTCTTCTGGGCCTAGAATCCAGCACTCAGTGTCAAGCCAAGAAACTGGAATGTATTTCCGTGACACAAAGCTCTCTGTGTCCTCTCTGTCTGGCTGTACCTAGACAGTTCTCTAGAGCTATTAATACCGCTGAGGTAGAGGGACTGTCTCTGCTACCCCCACCTGTGACCAGCTCTAACAGACCAGTTGAGATCAGTGCTACCATGGATCAGACTTGAACTGCTGGATCATTCCCACAGAGAAGGGGGGGCAGGTGTCACCCCATGGCTCAGTTTCAGTGGTACCCTGGCACAAACAGCCACATGTCTGGAAGGAGAGGGCTCTGAAGTGTACATTTGCCAATTCTCATGGGATAAACAGTTTCGCCAAAGCCAATATTGAGCTATCTACATGACAATGAGTGAATTGGCTATGATCATATAGCAGTCCCTACACAGGCTGAATATATGTGAATAATCTGGGCAGTATTGGCAATAAGAAATCATACTTAATAAGGAAGTGATGTACCTTAGCTGATTATTACTCTCCTTTTTTTAGCATAACTCATTCAATTTGTAAGTTTCTAGCATTTAACTTGTAATAATGGCTATGTTATCAGCCAGCTTATAGACTTCCCAAGCCATTAGCACCGGGTCCTCAGGAGCCCATCTGGGTCATTTCCAGCACAACAGCTGCGCCTGGTTCTCAGCCCCATTTTTCCTAGAGTTCAGCTGCACTTCATTCATGGATTTTAGGATTCCTGCCAGAGAGTGATGTGACTACTGCTCCTTTTGATAAACTTGATGGCTACATTTCAGGTCTTACTCCATTTGGCTTCCGAGGGGACAGGGCTATACCACCCGCCCATGATACTCTACACCTCTACTGTTTGGCTTTGTCTTTGCCAGTTTTTCAAAACTCTTGAAGACTCCTGTTCGTCGATAGGCCTCTTAACTGTGGAGTTTCTCAGGACACCGACATGATTTCTTCAGGTTTTCTGTTCTCCTTCCTCTGAAGGACAGAGTGTCATAAATCCATACTTCAGCTCCAGCCTCCTGCAGCTTCCTGCTGCAAAGCAGCCCCTCCCAGCTGATTCTTTATCATCTCCCCATCAGTACAAATGCTCCCTGCAGCCCATGAATGCTCAGCATCCATATGCCAACAGCACAATACTAATAAGCTGGAGACTCACCCCTAAAGTTCACTGAGGTCAAATGATGTCACCATCTGCCTAGTGACACAGCCCAGAATCCTTGAGTCATTCCTGATGCATGCCTCTCCCATTCATTGATAACCATTCACTCAACAAATCTGATCTGTTCTGCACCTTAAGTACCTGGGATGCTTCCTGCCATTTATCTCCTGGGTCATCAGGAAGTTAGGCTGTCCAATCAGAAGCTCACAATGCTCTCTCTGTCCTCAGAGTGTGAATCCATTCTCCACACTGCTGGAAAAAAGGCTTCTGAGTCACATTTCTGATGTTGCAATTTCTCTCTTAGCTTTCCAAAGTATGTCGGTGCTTCTCAGCATGTGACCTAGCACCTGTCAGCTTCTCAAAGGTCTTCTTGTCATAAGTTTTCCTCAGACAGGTGCTTTGGCCACAGGGAACTTTATGCTTCAGTACTCCATTGCCAATACTGTTCTTTGGACCTAGAATCCTTCCAGTCCCACACTGCCAAGACTTCATTCACTCCTTTAGTAAATTGGCCTTAAAAACTAGTTCAGGGGCCACTTTGCTAGGATAGCTGTGTAGGTAGGAACCAAGACAGCAGAAAGGTTAGGGTGTGTGAGTGTGTGTGTGTGTGTGTGTGTGTGTGTGTGTGTGTACTTGGCACAAGCTAGGGACATCAGGTAAGAGGGAACCACAGTTGACAAAAATCCCTTCATTGGTTTGTTCTGCAGCCAAGTCTGTGGGGCATTTTCTTGATTAATGATTGATGGCAGGGATGGGGGGGCAGCCCATTGTGGGTGGTGCCAGCTCTGGGCTGGTGGTCTTGAGTTGTACCTATTCCAAGTTCCTGCTGGTGGCTTCCCTTGACAAGGAGCTCTAACCTGCAAGGAGTAACAAAGGATCCCTTCCCTGAGTTGCCCCCACTCCAGGTTGGTTTTGGTCATGGTCTTTGTCACAGCAATAGAAAGCTAACTAGAACTGGGCCCTCTTTCCATCTGCAGTCTGTGCAGATGGTGCTGCTTGGGGACATGTTAGTGCTCATTGGCTCTCTGCTGAGGCCTGGATCTGGAACATTGCCCAGCTTGTGTCTTTTAGTCTTATTCTCCATCCTGGGGTACTGTTGGGAGGTGATGGAGTCTAGTGGAAGGGATTGAGCCGTTGGGTGCATGTCCTTGTAGGTGATATTGAAACCCAGGCCCCTGTCCTCACTACCCTCTTTGCATCCTGGCTGCTGTGAAGTGAGCACACTTCCTCTATCAAAATGTTTGTACCACAATGTCCTGTGCTACAAAAGCCCAGAGCAACAGGACCGGTTTGTCATTTTCAGAGATCTCTGGAAGTCTAAATCAAAACAAGTCATTTCTACTGATGCTGGGGGTAGAGCACCTCCATGGCATGCACAAAGACTAGGCCTTGGTGTCCTCTCCTGTAGTGGGACTCAGGCATGATTTAGGAGTTGAGGAGTGTGGGGAGGTTTTTTTTTTTTTTTTTTTTTTTTTTTTTTTTTTTTTTTTTTTTTTTTTTTTTTTTTTTTTTTTTTTTTTTTTTTTTTTTTTTTTTTTTTTTTTTTTTTTTTTTTTTTTTTTTTTTTTTTTTTTTTTTTTTTTTTTTTTTTTTTTTTTTTTTTTTTTTTTTTTTTTTTTTTTTTTTTTTTTTTTTTGAGGTGTTTTTGATTAAATTGGATTTTTATTAATTTTGTTGTTATTTATATTTTTTGTGGAAATAAAAGTAACAATTTTTTATTGAAGTATATATTTTGGCTTTTATTTTGAGGTTATTGAAGTAGATAGGTTGGTTTATTTTAGAAGCTTTTTATTATTAATGTCTTTGTAATTTTTATTAATATTATGAAAATTTAAGGTTAGTAAAGTATTATGTAATTTTTGTTTGTTTATGAAGTATTTTTTAAGGTCTGATGAGATTTTTTATAATTGTTTTGTAATTATATGTACAATTTAATGGTAATTTAAAATTTATAATTTTATAATTTGTTTTGTAGGACTGTGTGGTATATTTGTAATGTGTTTTATATTATAATATTTAAAAATTTGTTTTATTTTTGGGGAAATATATGTTGGAGTATTGTTAGTTTTAATTTGAATAGAAATTTTTATAATGGCTATGACTTTGAAAAGGTGTGTAATTATAGAATTAGTCTATTTTAGAATTTAGGGCAGTTGTTTATTGTAGTCTTGAGTAGGTATTAATGGTATGGTGTATATATTTTATTTTCTTTAATTTTGTAAAATGAAATACATTTGTTAGTTAGATTTTATTTTTTGTGTATTTTTAGGTTTGTTTTTAGTAGGTAAAAATGGTTGGTTATAGAAGGAGTAAGAAAGACAATTTTGTAAAATTATTTTTTGCCTAATGTTAAGTAATGGGAAAGTTTTTTTTTTGTTATTGACATGAAGTTTTTATAAAATTTTGATGCCTTTAGTTTGTTTTTATTAATAATTGATTAATTTTATTATCATTTTGTGTTAGAGAACTTGGCAGACTTGTGTGAGATTTGAAATATGTTATATATATATATAGGATGAATTTTATTTTTAATGATATTTTGTAGTTGTATAAACAATGGAGTTAATTTTGTGTTATTAGAAAGGAAATTAGTAGTTTTAATATATAAAATAACTTTTTGGTACACTGGAAGTTAGTTATTATGTTAAAAGGTTTTGTAAAGCTTATTAATATTATAATAATAGTATATAATTTTAACTTTTGGACAGAATTATAAGAGTTTTGAATAATTTAATTTAATTTTTTTGATTTGTAATTTGATTTGTTTGTATTAGTATAAAATGTAGGAGTTTTAGGAATTAGTTTATCTTGTATAACATAAGGCAGAATTTAGTTAGTTTTTTTATAAATTAAATTTTTTGTTTTCGGGATATTTGTTATTAATTTTTTAAAATTATTGTAGGCTTTTTGTTAAGGTTTATTATTTGTTTATAACTAAATAATTTGTTATTAGTTAAAGGTATAATTTTTGTTGGCTTTTGTTAATTGATGAAGTTTTAATTTTTTAAAAATTAAATTATCAATTTTTTATATATGTTTTTAGTTTTTATTTGGCCTATGTGGCAGAAATATTTATTTTAATATTTTTTGTATTATAACTTTTGTAGGAGCATGTTTAAAGAGTAAAATAATTAGAATGTAAGTGAGGTTTAGATTTATATGATTTATGTGTATAATTTGTAACTTTTTAATTAAATTTTTTTTTTAGTTTTATTAGAAAATTTTTTAGGATTATTTAAGTTTTATTATTATTCAAGGTTTTGGATTAATAGTTTATGTTTTTTTATTTTAATAATGGGACAAACCAGCAGCATCAGAACCATCTTTCCTCTTTTAGGTTGTTGTTGCCAGATTCTTTATCACTCCCGCAGGAGGCCATTACACCTGGAAGCTGCCCCAGTTCACACCGAGTGACTCTTCTCTGTCTTGGCCATGCTAACCCCGAACACAGCCACCTACCTCCCTATCAATCTCTATGCTTCTTTGGAAAGATGCACTCTTAAAGGAGAAGCCTGTATCTACTGTCTCTGTGTCTCTGGTAGCAAGGACTGGGTGGAGTCCCTCTAATTAAGGTTGCTGAATGAAGGAAGGCATGGATGGTGACCAGCAAAGGCAGCTGAGGGCAAAGGACCCTGAGGGTGAATCTGTGTGTCCCCTCACTCTCATAGCGTGACTTGGGTCCATTAATACACCAAGTAGCTGCTTCCTGGGATGAGGGTGAATCTAGGATAATGATAGTGGCTGTTGAGTCTCTGGCACACAGAGATTAAACAATAACTATGACTAACAATACTTTCAGGCATTTAAGTTACTCCATTTTTCTAGAATTCCTACATCAGTGTTCATTATTATAATTGTTATTTTGACTGTCCTGACTTTTATGAGAAAAACAGTGAATTGTAAACAATACATTGCAAGAATATTTAATTGAGTGTAGGGGTTGTCTGTAAATTTATTAATGACTCACAGTTTAATGTAGTCACATGTGAGATAATGTGACACACAGCCATTATGCTAAAATCTAAGGGAATGACTATCAATTTAGCTGGATTATGACAGTCTTGCCTCTGCTGGTTTATTGGCACAACTTCATATACATTGCAGACAAAATACTCTGGCCCCAGGACTTTCGCCCTCTACAGGCTAGAAGCAGATCCTTCCAATGTACTTGTCTATGTTGCCCTCTAGGGACCCAGCTCAAAGTCTCTTTGGCCTAATTTCCAAAGACTAATATTGCTTTGCTAGCTAGGGTATCTAGTACCCTACATGTGTTTTCAGAAGCTATCAGAGCACAGATGTCTCTTCAGTCCTCAAAGTCCACTTTCAAGGACTGAGAAGTATTGAGAACCTTGAAAAAGTATAAATAAGCCAGTATCGGAATTAGAAGGATTGGATTCATGTGACAAGATTACTGTCTTGATGTGACAGCCTGGACTGTGAATGAAGGTAATCTATTTATGTGGAGCTCTGTGGCATACAGAGAACAGAGACACATAATTTTAAGGTAACTCTTTGAACCATACTAGCAAGGATGGCTTTATAAAACAACATAACTTGTTTTGGCAGACATTCACTGTTATCATTTGTGACTGCTGGGGACAGTCTTCTCAGTCAGCTGATATTATGTCTCGTCTCAAAGATCATACTTGAAACAAAGTCTAGTTTCGCAGAAAAAAAAAAGTTTGGTGTGTATGACTCACAGAGTGACCTCCCCACTCTCCACAAGACAGGGTTTCTCTGTGTAGCATTGGCTGTCCTGTAACTCATTTTGTAGACCACAGTGGCCTCAAATTCAGAGGTCCACTGCCTCAGCCTCTCAAGTGCTGGGATTAAAGGTGTGTGCCACCATACCCAGCTATAGACTGAACTCTTTACGTCTGCCTCCCCCTATCACCAGGGATTGGATGCCTGAGGCTCTGAATAGATCTCCTAGGGGTAATTTTCTTTTCCTTTTTGTGTGGTATGCTGTGTGTGTGCTGCATGCACGTGAGTATGCAGGTGTGTGTGCCACAGAGGCCAGAGGAAGCCACAATAATCAGCCTTTGACTAATTGCTTTGAGCAGGGTCTCTCATTGAACCAGAAACCTGCCTGAAAGCGCCTTCTTTGTGCCATGGTGGCTGGACAGCAGGTTCTGGTTCTCTTGCCTGTCTCTACTCCCATGTATGGGCATGTGCAGCTGTGTTGGGGGCTTTATATGGGTGCTGGGGATTTGAACTCAGATCCTCATGCTTGTACAGGGAGACATTTCCCCCCACACTCCTAAGGGTAATCTTCAATGCCTGTCTTACAGTTAGGATCCTAACAATGATAAAAGTTACACTTATGGGCTTAAGGGCATTTAGCTTTACTGCTCCATAGGAATAAAATCCCCAAACACTTGGAAGTAGTAGCTTCTTCTCAAAATGCAAAACAATATTTTTCTGACAACTGCTTTTAGATCTCTCACATTCTAGCTTAAGCCAGTGACAGTCACATTATCATCGGAGTGAGTTAAATCAAACACTGGGAAAAGGGCTTTTTCTTCCTTTAATCCTTCAGGGGAATAAAAAGGCAAACTCCATAGATCTGCCAGTCTACTGATCGCTTTTACTGCTCCATACATCCAAAGACAAGCAATCACACAGTCTGGGCGGGCTCATATCCCAGACACGTTCTTCTCTCCACCAGAAAGGAGGAGAAAGGATTGATACTCAGGAACTCGAGAGGCCACAGGGAAGAGATGGCTGACGGAGAATCTCTCTCTCTGCCCCTCACCCTGCTTTTTAGGAACCCCCAGTAGGCTGCATCCTATAACTTGGGGGTCAAGGCTAGGGTTCATGTCAACTTCATAGCTGAATCACACAGTGGCTAGGAGAAATGGGTTACTTGGAATGTTTTGGAGAATTCCCTTGGGGTAGCAAGAATACTGGGGTGTCATTTTTCATACTACAACTGGAAACCTTGAGTGAGGCTGAGGCAGCTGCCCTTTAGGCAAGTCAGAGTGACAATTATACTTGTGTTCTAAATTTGAAGAGGTGATACATAGGCTACCTACATTCAGGCCGTTGATGGATGCGTAGGCAAGTCTTCTATTCCAGGAGTCTCTCCATCAGTGAGCAGAGAGCAGACCCTCACTGGATCATGTTTCATGGCATGGTTCATTCCTGACTCTTCAGAGCAGTAGAGAGACCCTCTCAAGACCTCTGGATGACCCTGAGGATAATAATAGCATTCCCCAGATATAGTCCTTCCAAACAGTTATTTTAGCCAGATTTAAAGTCCTCTAATTTGGAATCTGACATTCACAAGAAGGTAAGGTGACTCTTTTGACCTTTTCTGAGCAGCAGCCATTGAGGGTGAGACAGCTGGCCATTCATTTCCTTCAGGATGCCAGGGCCATCTGCACTGGACAATGGCTTCCTTGACAGAACTTCCTGTTCAGGGCAGCCCTTCCTTTCCCTGAGATTGTTGCTCCTTCTGGAAATGCTCTCACTTCCTGAAATAGTGTCCTGGAAGTTCTAATTGGAGAGCTGTTGGGCCAGTGGGGTATGTTTCCTGTTAGATATGGCGGGGGTGGTGGCTGTTGGGAGCTTGGTTGGGAGGTTGGCAGGAGTAACCTTAGTCATGTGTCTGGCCTTTCTGTTTCAGAAATGTCTCCAGCAGTATGTCAGTCTTCTTGGATGGCTACCCACCCTCTTTCTCCTTGTGTTCTGACTCCAGCAATGGATGCCTTGACACTGAAGTGGCAGAAGAGTTATGGGAGGCAACCCTTACTCAGGAACTTTGCTTCAGAGTCCATAGGCACCAGGCTGAGCTGGGGTATGATAGCACCCTCTTCTCACTGTGGATGTGTGCTCATTTCATATGCTGTGTATCATATGCATAGCTTCAGTGTCAAGAAAGCATTTCGTTGTCTCAAAACAAGAAGTGTATTTTCCTGGTGGTGAGTGATACTGAATATCTTGATACTTTTATTGGTTGTTTAAGTATTAATGGCAAGTCTTTTGCACATTATTTTACATGCGTGGGTAGTTTGTCTGTATGAGAGTCTGTGAACCACATGTATGCAGTGCCCATGGAAGCCAGAAGGCGGTGTTGGTGCACTTGGAACTGGAGTTACAGGTGAGTGTGAACTGCCGTGTGGTTGCTGAGACCTGAACTTCTGCAAGAGCCGCCAGCTCTCTTAGCCACCCAGCCAACAATCCACCCTTTGCCCATCTTGAAATTATTAAGTGTATTTTATTTTTGCTGTTGAGTTGTGAGAATCCTTTATTTAGTTTGGCTATTAACCCCTTATCAGATCTGTGTGTTGAAAATCCAGTGTCTTGTTCTGCCTCCCCACTCTGTTGCTAGGTCCTTCCCCGTGCAGCAGCTTTGGAGAGTAATGAAGTCCATCATGTCTACTTTAGTTTTTGTTTCTGTATGTATGAGATCACAGCTACGTACAATGTTACGAAGTTTTCCCTTCAGGTTTTGTGTTTGTTTTTAAGATTTATTTATTTTTATTTTTTCCATGTGAGTGTTTGCCTGTGTATATGTAGGTGTAGAATGTGTATGCAGTACCCAGGGAAACCAGAAGAGGGTGTCAAACCCTCTGGAACTGGAATTACAGATGGTCCTGAGCTGCCGTGTGGATGCTGGGAACAGAACCCCAGTGATCTCCAAGAACAGTGAATGACCTTACTGCGGATCCATCTCTTTAGCCCCTGTTCCTTATTGGAGTTTTGTACACTTGGGTCTTACATTTAAGCCTTTAGTCCATTTTGAACTCATCTTCTGTGTAGTGATTTAAGATAAGGGTGTGATTTTATTCCTTGGCTTGTAACTGTAAAGTTTTCCTGATACAATTTGTTGCAGAGACTGTCCTTTCCCTATTGGACATTGTTAAAGATCAGATGACCAAGTATATACATACATAAGTTTACTTCTTGGCTCTCTGCTCTATCCTGTCTATCTTTATGCTATTCTCCTGTGTGGTAGTTTGAATGAGAATGGCCCCCATCGGTTCATAAATTTGGATGCTTGGCCCCCAGTTAGTGGAACTGTTTGGGAAGGATTAGGAGGTGTGATCTTATTAGTGTTGTGTCACTGGGGGGTCGGCTTTGAGGTTTCAAAAGCCCATGCCAGACCCAGTGTCTCTCTGCCTGCTGCCTGAGGATCAGGATGTGAACTCTCAGTGATTCCTCCAGTGCCATGTCTGCCTGGCTGCCACCATAATGATCACGAACTAACCCTCTAAAACTAAGCCTCCAATTAATGTGCGCTTTTATAAGAGTTGCCTTGGTTATAATGTTTCTTTACAGAAGCAAAATAGCAAGTAAGACACTGTCTTAACTATTAGAGCTCTATAATATATTTTAAATCAGGAACTATGTTCCTTGTTAGCAAGATTGTTTCAGTCATTCATGACTCATTTGTGTGTGTGTGTGTGTGTGTGTGTGTATTTTAGTGTCTTTTCCCCATTTTTATAGACAGTCTTGTGATTGTTGCAGGAATTACATTGGATTTATACATTGGTAATTTAGTATAGACATTTTCAATATTAATTCTACCATGGACATCTCTTTATTTCTGTCGCCTTAAACTTCTTGCATCATTTATAGTTTTTTGTCTCCCTTGTTAAGTTTATTCCTAACGATGTTATTGAAGCTGGATTCCTCCTCTTTGAGTTTCCTTAGGGGCCGTCAGCTCCTTTACCTTCCTCTCAGGAGGAGTTTCCTCTAAGGTTTAGAAGGTGTCAGTGTCTGAAGCCCACTTTGAAGTGAAAAGCTGCACTGATCAGGAACAGAAATTCAAGTTGACACAACTGCCATCATGAACGATGACCACCCTGTCCCTTCATCTCCTATTCTGCATGAAGCCAGTATCCAGCCCTTTGCAAATAATGCCTTGCTTAGTTATCAGTGTCTTCATGGTGTAGGCATGCCTCATTTTACATACAAGAAAACTAAGGTCCACAACGCTTACATTTCTCCAGATCTTAAAGCTCATGTATCAAATGGTCAAGCTAGATTGTAGTCATACTCCATTGCCACCTTGAACTCTCTTTCTCCATAGGCAAAGGAGTCAGACATGTGTAAGGCAGAGATTTCTTGCTCTAAATGTGTTGCAGGATCAATAGTTGAGTTCCTCGAGGAGAAGTGGAATCTGATTTCACATCTAGAGGTAATTGAGTATATAAACCCACTCTTGTGTCATGACCTCTTGGTGGGTCTTTCCCTCCTGATGCTGTAGAGACTCTGTGAGACTATGATTGAGAGACCTTCCACTCTAGCTCCTTTGTAAAAGCTTGGCATGGTGGCACTTACAGATATGGTGGCACGTATCTGTCACCCAAGCACTTTGGGAGAAATAGAGACAGAAGGATCCCAAGGTCCCAGGGAATGGGTAACCTAGCTAAACCCCTAAGCACAGGCTCAGTGACAGACTCTGTCTCAAACAATGAAGTGGAGAGTTGTCGTTCCTACCTCGCCAGGCAAGGAAGAAAGACATAACACCAGATTCTTCAGCAGCAACTGACCAGGTCCTTTATTCAGCGTGTACACTCTTCTTTCTTCTCTCTCCTTCTCCATCCCCTTCCCCCTGGCTCTCGGCTTAAAAGCTCTCCAGTGATCCACTCACTCCCTGCCACGTGGATGCTGCCTATTGGGCCATGCGTGCGGACGCTCACTGGCGTGATCCCCTCACGCCAAATAAGGAGTTTTTCCCTAGGGAGCGCTCGCCGTTGGGGAAGGCGGAGGGAAGCCGGCGCCATTTTAGGCTGCAGCTCGATCGCAGCTCCCGAAAGAGAGTGACTGAGGAGGATGGTCAATGTCAATGTCTGACTTCCACATGCTCAGATGGGTGAACACCTGAACACACATGTACACACCCCCCTGACACATACATAATTTAAAAAGTGACTAGTGATTTGAATATCAGTTGAAAGTTTGAAGCAGTGTTATATGTTAATGCATTTTTAATACTGACATAGTTGGAATTAATAAAATAATAACTTTTCTTGAGATAGTAGCATAGTCCAGTGCATAATGAAGCTAATGACTGAGCTTCATCTCCTGAATACAAATGGTAGAAAAAAATTAACTCAAGTAAACATCCTCTGACCTTCACATGCATATCATGGCATGCATGTGCCCCCACACATATACACACATATATTCTCTCTTCTTCTCTACCTCCCCTCCTTATACACACACACACACACACACACACACACACACACACACACACTTTACAGTGGATAGCTTCTAGGATAAGAAGAGTCAGTTTTTTTTTTTTTAGGGGCTGGCCTCTGGTGGGTTGCTCACACACTAGTGTATGGCTCCACACTCATAAGCATATGGAGAACGCTAATTAGACCCAGTGCTTGCTCAAACAAACAAACAAAAAGCAAATGAGTAAAGAAAAGACAAAAGTCAACAACAACAGAAAAGAACATGGGGTTGGTAGGGAGAAGTGTGTGTGTGTGTGTGTGTGTGTGTGTGTGTGTGTGTGTGTGTGTGTGTCTGTCTGTCTCGGGAGCATTTCACAGAGGAGAGTGTTGTTGGAGTAGAGTCCAAGAATGGAGTCATGTGAAGGAAATTCTGAAAGCTTGTGAGAAAACAAGACAAAAGTCTTGTGATCTCAGTTTCATAAAAAACATGGGACTGTTCTTGGAATGTGCTTTCATGCCTCTGATAGGAGTGACTTTAGATTATTCATTACAACTGGCTATTTTTATTTGTTTATACGCCTCTATGGAAAAAACATGTTTTTGCCACGTGTACCTTGGCCTTGTGATTGTACACTTTCTGCAGGTGACTCTTCTTAAGCCTTAGAGTATGAGCTGTCTGATTCTCTGAATAAAGTTGGCTATTGCATGGGACTTTAGTCTGCCTCATTTACAAGGCTCCATTCTCCCAGGCCACACAGCCTCTGAGTGGTGAACAGGGTGTGAAAGCCGAATCTGATAAAAATACCTTGTTTATGTGTATGTAATTTTCAAACAATAAATACAATATTCCATTAAAAATGATCAGGTGAGGAAGAGACAGCCCAATGGAAATGAATGTTACACCCATATGTTCTGTCCAGTTTCTTCTGATCTTATTTGCTCAGTGCTGAGCATTGCTTTTTTAAAGAACATATGTGTCGGGGCTGGAGAGATGGCTCATCAGTTAAGAGCACTGACTGCTCTCCCAGAGGACCGGGGTTCAATTCCCAGCACCCACATGGGAGCTCATAACTGTCTATAGTTCCAGTTCCCAGTTCCAGGCAAACAACAAAGCAAATAAATAAAGTTTTAAAAATAAAGGAAGAAAGAAAGAGAGAAAGAAAGAACACACTTGCTTATAGTTCAAGCATCAAATATATCTTTCTTTACTTAATAGTCAGAACTGGCTACTTCCAAAAAGCTGTAGAGGTGTCTGCCACTCACCATGCACCATCAGTATAAAATCCTTCCTTTCCATTCAGGTCCCTTACCACCCCCCACCCCCACCCCAGACAGCTGGCTCTGAGTCTCCCCCTGGGCTAGCTAATGCTGGGAGGGTATCTGTTACTGATCACTGGCAGGAAGAATAACTTCCTGACAACAGATTGCTCTACCAGGCAGACACATGGCCCCTTGACATTTAGCATTTAAAAAGATACGACACCTACTTCCTGGAAATAGAAATTAAGGACCATTACTTGTTAACTACTTTATGTCTAGCATCCTCTAGAATACAGGGTCCTGCTGGGCCTTGTGGTGCAGACATAATTACAGCTACAGAGAAGGTTGAGACGGCAGGAATGGTTTCTCTTGGTTTATAGTTTGAGGGACACGTGAAGGCAGGGCGGGCATGGTGTCAGAAGCACGAGGCACTGCTTAGCTCCATTGTGTCTGTAGCCAAAACCAGAAAGCAGCTGGGCTATAGAAATCTCAAGATCCTTCCCTAGTGACCAGCTTTCTCCAGCGAGGACCTACCTCCTAAGGTCCCACAATGCCCAAAAGAGGACAGTTATCTGGGGATTAAATGTTCACACACATGAGCTGAGGGGGGCATGTCACTTTCAAGCCACACTGCCTGCATTTCTTACTTATAAAGTAAGTCATTTATAATATTCCCTTTAACATAGCAAAAGAAGAAAAAAATATGTGATCTTCTAATGATTTGCTCTTTCCTGGCCCAGGAAAGTGAAACTTGAGGCTGAAGTCACCCCAGACAGAGTGGTAATGCCAGACTTTCCAAGTCAACTTTTCCTGGATTAAAATCAAGCAGGACTGTGAAGGTTCCAGGCATCTTTTCTTGGCTCAGAAAATCCTAGAGGAAGCCGGAGTATCCTTTATTACCAGGGCAAGGGGTTTACAGCTGTAATGAAGATTGTTAAATTGAGACAGGAGAGAAGAAAATGAAGGAACATGTAGACCTCTCATGTAGCCAGACTACAGCTTTAACTGGTTCCTGACTGCTGTTACTAATGGGGCACCTGCTGTATACCGGGCTCTTGACACATACAATTTCCATTCTGCCCCCTCAGTCTATCATAGCATGCTTCACTCATGCACCAGATCCTGGGTAGAAGGGTCACTTGCTTTCTGGTCTGCAGGTGATGTGATCACAGAGTGACTTGTAGCTTGTCTGAATCACATAGCTGGTCCAACAGTGGAATTAGGCAATGAATATTGTTCTGCTCAACACTAAAACGTGTCCCCTTTTTGGTCTACCCCATTCAGTATTTGGCTTATTGCTAAGCTCACTGTTCTCCGTGATGTCAGATAGGCTAGGTTTGAGCCAGGAAATGCCACCATCACTCCTACTGGCTAACATGATGAGGACCAAAGGGAATGGGTGCTTGTGTGGGTAGCTCTGGCCTTTCTGTGTTTCCAGTGGCATGGAGGTGTCTCAGGGACAGAGGGAGGAGTCAGGGTGTCAGAAGGAGGGGTTCTACGGGGGAGTCAGTTGCATTTGATACTCACTGGAAAAGGTAACATGGTCAGGCTTTCTGCTGAAGTCTTGTCTATTCTCACCTAACTGCAAAATTCTTTTACACATTTTATTACACATCCTATGAGCTGAGTCTTAAAATTATATTGGTGATCGTACCTGGAAACTGCACTGATATTTAAGGAGTGACATTAGCCAGCAGAATCATGATGAGCTTTGGAAATGGGGTGCAATGTGCACAGAACTGGCCAGAAGTCAGGAGGTGGGTGGTTCAGTCCTTGCTCAGGCCTCCAGGAGCAAGCAGGGTCATGTAAGAAAAAGAGTTGGTGTCGTCAAAATTGATCACTCACCATATTATTATATTAGTGGTTTTATATTTAACACATAATTTAGTGCTCCTGAACACTTCTTGTTCAGTTCAATCTTTAAAAGATTTAATTATAAATGTAATCTTTTAAAATTTTAAATTTAAATCTTTAAATGTATAATTAAAGCAGATAATCTTGAGAAGCACTTTAAAATGACAGGTTAAGAACCTTAGAAAAATCCAGTCTCCATAAAATTAACAATAGGACTTTAAAAACTATTAAAATCGATTTTGGGGTTTGCCAGGGAGATGGCTCAGTCAGTCAATGCTTTCTGCAAAAGCATGACCTTCTGAGCTCAGGTCTTAGAATCTACAGAAAAGGATGGGGCAGTCTCAGCCTGTAATCGCAGCGCTGGAGAGGCCCACACAGGTGGACCCATCCATACTGTGTTTCCAGTCATTCTGGCTCCAGGTTCAGTGAGAGACCCTGCAACAAAGAAGAGTGACCGAGGAAGATCCTCCACAGAAGCATGATGTATGTGCACACTCAGCACACACACACACACACCTCAGAACCTTGAAAAGTAACCTTGTAGGTTCAAAAAGTTGAATAACTTTGTGTTTCTTCGCGGCTGCTTTTTTCCACACTAGGTCTTTACTGTCTTCCTTCTGGAGCCCAGTTTGTTCACAGAGCATAAGCTTTGGAAATCAACTTCACTCTGGTGATCTCTGTAGCCACCTCACCCTCCAGGGTCTGCACAGGCAGGGCTGTTGTTGTGCCATGGCACCCCCAAATAATGGAGGGTAGGAACAGTCAATTAAACTCAAACATACTACTAAATCCTCCAAGTCCACACAAATAATAATAAAACATTACAAGTTCACTCCCTCCATTGTTAAATTTACTGTTTATGAAACTCCAGATAATGATGAATTTTCTGTGAATTACATTTTTTTCCCTTTGTAGAGATTTCTGAGATCTACATCGTCTTCCAAAGAATGACCATGAGTCCTAAAGCAAAGGAAACACTGATCCCAAGCTGTGGAATATGACTGTCCACATTTAGGCTAGGCCTTCTTCATTAAACCATTCTGGGAACACCCTCATGGTCAAACTCAGAGTTGTGTTTCCATAGAGATTCCAGATCTGTCAAGTTGACAAGATTAGTTAACTAATTACCATATCTAGTATGCTCCAAGTACTGGGTATGAGTGACACACATACACACACACAGGAACGGCCAGGTTCCACTGCACGATGTTAGGGAAGGAAGGCAGGGTTGTGCTGGAAATCGGTTTCATATTCACACACCATGTGTGTGATTCCGACAACCTGCCAGGTGTGGGACCCACTGGCCTTTAGCCTAATGACCTCCCAGTCCTCCCATCCCATCCCATTACATTTTGTTTTGCCCTTGGTTTGCTCTTTTGGAGAAGAACAGTTAATCCCCCTCATCTGACCACACTTCTGCAGGAACTTGACTGCATCCGAGTCTGTCTGGGGCAGACAGGATGAGCCCAATGCTGGCCATAAGCAGCTGACCACAGACGGCTTTGTCTCCTGCGCCTACTTCTCACCATACTCTCAAGTGGCAATGGCTTTCTTCTCACCCCATATTTCATGCCAGGTACCCTCTCCTAGGCCCTTCTCAACTCTCACATGCTGCCTGGGGTGCTCCTTCTCTTTCAAGCCACAGCTTCTGCGATGTGTTTTCCCCTCTAGCTTTGTAATGTCAGACAGCAGCAGATATTGCAGCATTATTACTGCTGGAGACTGAGATAAGAAGCGATAGTGTTATATTTTCTAGAGATCCCCTGAGCCCCAGTTGCATGGTGAGTGTAGGAAGAAGGGAAGACAGAGAGGTCAACCATTTTTTTTTTTTTTTCTGGAAAAACCTACTTTCCTTTGGACATGAAGTCACTTGGGAGAACAGAATGATGGAGCCAGGTGGGCTGACTCTTTAATAATCTGGGCCACAGGCTGGAAAGAGGCTCTCTCCTGTGATGCTTTGGTAGCTATAATAAAGAATCTTATTTTGACTGCAAAGACTGAGCTAGATGCCTTTCATCTTTGGGACAGGCCCTTCCCATTCCAGGTCTTATGCTTGGCTGATCTATACAAGGAAAATAAACTAAAATCTGGCATTTACCAACAGCTCTTGGACTACTTTAGACTACAGACTTAAATTTTTTTTTTAACAAAATATGGCTCATTATAGATAAAAAGCAAAGATAAATTGTCTCATTGTCCGAGATACACGTCATGCTCTGATCTCCCAGTAATAGTACAAGGACCACAGTGACAGCAGTCAGTAATACTTGACTCCACTGTCCATATTTTCTGTGTGAGCCATTTACATCAGGAACACCTGGCCGATGGCTAGTGATAAAGACTCTGCATGAAGGTCTAGGCATCCCATTGATGGGTTTGAGGACCAGGATTCTGCATATTTGGCTATTCTCATGTGATTCCTAAAATTTCCTGAATTTAAGAATCATTAATTGAATGAGTCTTTTGTGCTACAAGTCTCATTAAATACAAAACGAAGTCACAGTGACCTCATAAGGTAGACAATGTTGTCTGCATTTTTAAGTCAAAGCTCAGAGAAGTTGAGTATCATTTGCAAGGTCACACAGGTAGCAGCAGAACCAGAACCTCTGGTCCAGCTCCTTTAAAGGCCCAGTACCCATTTCCAAATTGTCCCCACACTCTCCCAGAGAATGCTGGATGCCGGGCATGAACTCTAATGGCTGTGGTAGAGACTCTGAAGAGAAGAGAAATCAAGGGAAAGATGCTCCTTGGAGATGCAAAATAAGGGAGGCATGGTGAGGACATCTGACCATCACCCACTGAAATGTGCATCTCCAGTCCTATTTTTCATGCTAACACCAGCTGAACGCAGTGTTTAACTTTGTAAACACAGTGTGCTTTCTGGTTAAACTTTACTGTTTCCTATGTAACAAAGCCTAACTCGGGTCATTCAGGGGCTCTTGTTTTCCCCAGAGTTTAATTTTGCCTTTTTGACACTGGCTGCCCTAACAGGTATAAGGTGGTACTGTTGGCTGTCGTCTGTCTTCTTTGGAGAAACATCTGTGAAGCTCTTCCTTGAGGGTGGGACATACGTTATTACCCAGAGGGACATCAGAATTCTAGCTCCAACAGAGCAGCAGTTATTATTATTAACCAAGAGAAAAGGGAAAGCGAGGAAAGGGAGAGAGAGAGAGAGAGAGAGAGAGAGAGAGAGAGAGAGAGAGAGAGAGAGAGAGAGAGTGTCAGGTGTCACATATATACAGTGGGAGAGCTGAGACAGGAGGGTTACCATGAGTGCCAATCAAAGCTGAGCTTCATATTGAACTCCAGGCCAACCTGAGTTACAGTGTGAGACTTCATCTTTAAAAATGAATGAATGAATAAATACATAATAATAAACAATTAATCATAAGCAATTAAGGAAGAAAAGAAAAGAAAGTATGCATGTGTTATATAACACACACACATGTGTTTATATAAACACAGAGGTGGCTAGGGTAAGGCTAAGGCATTTCAATGCAGGAATTTCACAGGAGAGTTAATAGGACCCTGAATACTAGGGAAAGGTATCAAAGATGCACATTCTTTTGCTGAGTGAGCACTGAGGACTATTTCTGTGCTTACCACCGAGATTACCTTTCTTGCAAGTAAACATTACCCATGAACTGTTTATAAGATGCCTTGCATACTCTGGATGATGAATCCTGTCTCTATGAAGCTGTTCTTCCACAGCATGGGGCCAGTTCAGAGATTTGCCACAGCAAGTTCTGATGAGCTGTGTTCCATTTTCCTTTGCTCCTGTTGTGTGACAATCCACTGTCACTCCAACACAGAGGCGACACTGCTGACAGACTGTGGATGTAGCGGTGTTGGCAGCATGTGGGTCAGCTGGAGGAAAGGCTGTGTGCACAGGCTGAAGGTCTGCACTTGTCCCTAAGAGCGATAATAAAATACACATTTGTGTCTTTGTCTCAGGCTCCTAGAAACCTTGCTACTCCTTCAGTGGTAAGAGTATTTTGGGTATGCTAATGAGATGACGCCCACAGTGAGAGTCCACTGGACAGCTTCAGGACAGGGCTGATTCCTAGAGAGGCCACTTTATAAGAGACTGCAACTTCAGCTCATCTCCGGATCTTTGCTAAAGGAGAGAGACTGGACATTGAGTTAATCACGAATGCCATGGTTCGATTAGCCATGCCTATCTGGCACCTTCATAGAAACTCCTAGAAGACAGGGCCAGGGAGCCTTCATATGGGTCAATGCAGGGAGGCATACTCAGTATATGGAAACTCTATCTCTTTTATATATTTGCTCTGAAGCTGCTTTATAATGAACTGGCACTCATCAGTAGAGCACTTTCCAGCATTCTGTAGTTTGGTCTAGTGAACCAGCAAACACAGGGTCAATGGAATCTTGAGCAATTGTTCCAAAGTACAGAGTAGAGGGGCGGGTGGTCCTTCAGTCTTCGCTAGCCTGGGGCATCTGTGCCAACTCTAGGAGTTAGTATTTTAGTTTAGTTGAATCAAGGGGCATCTAGGGAGTTAGGAATTGGTTGGTGTGAGACCAAAGCCCACAAGTTGAGTATTAGAAGTATGAATAAAGCCATTTCCAACAGAGGGGGACATCCACTTGAGCACTTATCCCTGGGGGATGGGAAGCTTCCCAAGGCAGTGATGTCCTTGCTCTTCACTTGTGTTGGGAACAAGGTCTCCTTCCTCTGGTCTTGAGTCCTACTGCTCATTTCCTGAATGGTGATCAGAAGTTTCACATAAAATATTCATTCAAAGGCAAATTAAAAAACCGGCTAGGTGTCTCCAGGAGGCTGGCTTTCTTCATCCCTGGGGAAAAAGCTCCCAGGCTGAGCCTGAATGGCAGATTTAATGCAGAAAAGAAGACTCCAGAACTGGGAGAAATGAAATGATGAGAAACAGAATTTGCTGCAGAACTGACCTGAACAGATTAGCTCACAGTGTGAGTCTACCATCAGGCTCGAGGATTTTTTTTTTCTTTTTAATGTGGATTTTGAAATACTCTCTTAAAAGAATGTGGTTTCATAAGATTAAGTAAATTCTGAATACATAAAAAATTATCATCTATGCCCCAACAAAGAGTTTTGAGGTGGCTAAAAATACCAAAATACATATAAAGTAGGGCAGTGAAAACAGGTTCATAGGGAACTGAGATGCTGGGACAGCAGCAACTCAGCAGTCTTCTGGAAGTTACTAAGGGGGACCAGGAAGGTTCGAGTGACAGAGTGTGTGCTCATGTTGTCTGACTGAAAAAACCTGCACTTCTCAAAGACAGAATTTTCTGGGAATTATGTGGGTGTGGCTTCTCATTCAAGGGTCCTTGTAGTCATCTTATCACGTCAAAACTTCAAACTAGCTGAGGACAGGTACACCGCCATGGCTTGCAGCCCGACTAAGCTGGCGTCCACTCCTTCAGGTTTTAGCTTTTTATCCCCTCTCTGTCTTACATGGGGGCTAAATGCAAAGAGAACCTGGGCTGAGTTGTTACCTAATAGGGCAAACAGCCACGCCAGCAGCACATCAGTCACCCCCAGTGAAGAGAACGCAGAGCAAAGAGTGAATCTGCCACAAGAATAATTACCATCTCGGCATTGTTGGTGACCACAGACACAGGCAAGCTGGGACAAGGGTTTGTGGTCAGCTTTTGTCCAGAGTGCTTACAAGGACAGGAATTGTGGGTAGGGAGCTGGCTAGCAGGCCAAGCTGACAAAAGAACCCATTTTCACCTCGGTGGACGCCAGCCAGAAGAGGAAGAAGTAATTATGGAGAAGCAGAGCTGACCTTTGGAGAGCATGAGAAGAAACTACCTCTAGTGGCTTTAAGATGAAAATACCATCAGACGGAGGCTGGAGAGATGGCTCAGCAGTTAAGAGCACCAACTGCTCTTCCAGAGGACCGGGGTTCAATTCCCAGCACCCACATGGCAGCTCACAACTGTCTGTAGTTCCAGTTCCCAATTCCAGGCAAATACCAAGGAAAATAAATTAATTTTTTTTTAAAAAAAGAAATCATCAGAATGAACATCTATCAGAGAAAATATTTACTTGTAATATATTGTATAAAGGATTAATATTTATTACGGGGTTATATAAACACTCACTGATACAATGTGAACTTTAGGATAATTCTTGGAGATGGAACTGTCCTATGCCACACTGCTGGTCAGCTCTCCAAGAACGCAGGAACAAAACAAGAAGGGTGTCCGAGTTCCCGAGTCTTGATCGGTTTTGGCCACGCCCCCTCGGGGGTCTTGAGAATCAGGACCTACTAAAGCTCTCTAAATAACGCCTGAATCCCACTACATGTTTTTTTTGGGGGGTAATCCCACACAAAACACCTTTCCCCTTGAGGCAACAAAACATCACATCAGGCAGTGTTGGAAGGGACCAAGGCAAGACCCTCTTTGCCTAGCAAGCTGTCTCTGACACTGAACATTCTTCAGTAACCTGTAGAAAATGTTGTTATCACGTGGTAAAGGAGTCTGGAGGAAAACTGATCTGTCCTAGAAATTGGAAAGTCTCTATCAACCAGAGCATGGAGAAGATGGGTCTTTGGAGATTTCTGCCATAGCCTTATCTTTTTTTCCATTTTTTATTTTTTGTATTTTATTTAAAATTTTTCCCCAAACCCACAAATGCTCCCTCTCCTGCCCCTTCTCTGAGTCCTCCTCCAGCACCCCTCCATACTCCCTAGAAAAGGTAAGGAATCCCAAGCTGAGTCAACTCGGTTCTGGCATATCCAGTTGAGGTAGGACCTAGTCCCTTCCCTAAGTACCAAGACTGAGAAAAGTGTTTCCCCCACTGCTAGGCATAGGCTTGAAGAGGCCAGTTCACAGGCCCGGGATAGACTCTGGTCCAATTGCAAGAAGCTCCAGAAACTGCCCATACCTTTTAACTGTCATCTGCATTCCTTATTTTATATATATTTTTAATGGATAAGAGTTTCAAGTAGCCAAAGGTTTATGTAGCTGAGGAGAACCTTGAATTTCTCTCTCTCTCTCCTTTTTTCTTCCTCCCTCCCTCTCTTCACCCCCTCCTTCCTCCTCCTCCTCCTCTTCCTCCTCCCCTTCTTTCTTCCCCCAAGACAGGGTTTCCTGTAGCCCTGGCTGTACTAGAACTCACTCTGTAGGCTAGGCTGGCTTCTAACTCAGAGATACATATGCCTCTACTTTCTGAGTGCTGGGATCAAAAGTGTGTGCCACCATGCCTGGCTAGGACCTTGAATTTCTGATCCTCCCAAGTGCTGAGGTCACATGCATGCACCACCACACCTGATTTATGAAATCCTGGGGATTGAAAGCAGGACTTCGTGCATTTTAGGCATCTGACCAAGCTATACCACAATACAACATTCTAGAACATTAAAAATATGAAGTACCCTTTTAACAGAGCGTGTGCTCACTCTTGCTCACACTGCACAGGCGCTATGGCTAAAAGGCAATAGACACATTCTGGCTCAAGTGTCCTCAAACCAAGGAGGCAGGAGGTGAAGGCCACATCAGGGTGGAGGCCGGAGGGGCACCAGTGGGCTTGCTTCCCACAGATTGAGCACTGAACAGAGGAGCTGAGTAAGTAGGGAGGGAACAGGCAGAAACGTGCAGCCCACAGAGTGAGCACAAGGGCTGGGGAAACTCTGGAGCCAACCATGTGATACTCAGACTTGGTCCTAAGAGAAAGAGAATGCCATTGTGATGCTTCAGACAAGGAAGCATTAAACTCAGAGCTTGAAAATAATCTCTTTGACCCCAGCTTGGAGAGGACATGCCAGAAGGGCCTGAGTCAGGAGATACTATTCCTTCCAATGGCTGACTTTCCTTTCTCCTCCAGTCAAAGGTGACTCATTCAGAGAAAGAAAGCTGTGGTTCCTATCAGTAAGGGTAGTTCTGGCCTGCCTGGAATCATCCGTAATTGTCAGCAGAACCCTCCAAACTCTCTAGAGTGGTTGGGATTGGACGGGGCATCGTGCATCGTTCTAGACAGAAATGGTCTAATTATTGTCACAGACACAACCAGACCTCTTGCCCTAGGGACCTGGACAAAGGCAGCTTTGGGGTGGCTTTTAAATCTCCAGTGATGTCTTTACATCCCTACATTCTTCTGTCTTTCCTCTCTCCCTCCTGGGTGTTCAACTGCCTTCTCTCACACCTAACACACACTCGGAGGGAGAAACAGTCTCTTCTAAAGAATCTCTGACTGTATGTCCTTTAGATGGGCCGCAGGCTGTTGCTGATGCCAAGTTGTGATAATCTAAATCCAGGCATGATGCTTGAACCATACTCAGGAAATGAGACAGACTCTACACTTGAGGAAAGAGGCTAAGGAGGGCTCTGCTGGGGGACGGTCCACATCTTGCAAAGCCTGTGGGCTGCATCGGGTAGAAACACCTCAGGGAAGGAGAAAGAAGGCAAATCTCAGAAGTGCCACAAAGCTTCTCAGTCCTGGATAGTAAGACACCCTGGTCTGCTGTTGCTGAGTTTGGGGAGACTGTGGAGGAAGGGGGAAATCATTATCAACACAGATTCTCCACTATCCATTTCAGATAGCACAGTTTTGTGATCAGCAGCTTTCTCTGGAAGTTTCTGCACATAGCTCCTATGATTTTGCCCCCAGGTCTTATGGGAAAACACATCTCAGACTTTTGGCATCTGGGACAAAGGCAAATGGGCTTAAAGACAACTATTTCCCCGTGTATCCCTTTCAAAACCAGAAACTTTTTTTCTCATAGTGCCATGGTTCCAGAGGCCTCCATTCTAAGAACTCATATTTGGAACTATAAATAAAAAGGGAGGGGAATTTCCCAAGTAGCTCCTGCAGCAAGAATAACCACTGATCCCATGCTGGTCTATGTGTCCTACAGCTGTGGATTGAGGCTCTTTGGTGAAACGGGCACTACCAGGCCTGAGTTACTTGTCTCAGATCTAAATGTCTCAAGAAAACATTTACAAGGTGCAGTATTATATGTGAGGGCTCCTGCTAGGAGCTAGAAAGCAAGACCATTTGTTACAAAATCACTTTCTTAGGGGTAGAGAAATGGCTCAGTAGTTAGGAGCACTGTCTGCTCTTCCAGTGGAACTGGGTTCGATTCCCAGCACCCACACGGCAGCTCACAAGGGTCTGAAAGCCAAGCTCCAGGGGATTCAATGTCCTCACACAAACATACCTGCAGGCAAAACACCAGTGCTCTAAAAATAAAGAAATCACAAATTTGCTTTCTTCTGGATGCTTCTGATTGAGGGAACAAGAATTCAATAGTTCTCAGGAATAGCATGGAGCTAGGAGTGGGTGTTTCCACTCTCCCACTTCAAGGCAGAATGGGGGTGCACATGCTAACCAGAGACAGGCCCACTCAAGCTGTCAAGATGAGAAATGGGAAGTGACACTAGCTGGCCCCCACTTAAGCCCAGCAGTTTCCAGAGGATGCATGTACAGCTGTGGGTGGACTCTGTTGACAGCCTGTGGGTGACCTCAAACCAGATGTCACGGCCATCGAAGGCTAGGGACTAAGAGGAGGCTTGGCAAGTGTGGAGCTCATGGGGGTAGGCCACAAGACTGCTGAGCAATGGATCTGGAAGACACTGGGCATTGCATTTGCCTTGTGTTAATATTTTCCCTTTCTTTGCAAAAAGAAGCAGTTGGGGGGGGGGTCACGGCATAAATCACCTACTGGCAATACCAGACATTTCTAAAAGGGGCTGTCATGTGCAACCAATTTCATGAGAGTAGCTCCTTGGAAATGCTGAAAAGCCATAAATCAATGAGCCTAATGGATTTTGTCCTGTCTATTCAATATCTTACAGGCATTGAATTTAGAATGTAATGCATTAAGGAGGTGGGGGAGGGAAGAAAACCATGGTAGCCTGAACATTTTCAAAGCGAATGCGCTGCCTAAAAGCCTTCCTTCTGCCTTGGTACAAGGCCATGGCCGCTTCTCTTACTGACCACTTCATCACATTCTTATAGCTTGTCTCTTAGGAGTACCGAAAGAATATGAGCAGGAACCTAGGCCTGACACTCCAGTTGGGTGGCCTCACGCCAATGATAACAGTTTTGAGCTAGAGTGCTTGTCTCCATACAGTGAACACAGGGTTCTTTAAATTTTTATTAGGATATATTAATTGTACGATATAGTAGATTTTCTTCTGATAGTACCATATATGTATACTTGGATCACATTCATTTGACATAAGGATTTTGTAATTACAAATGAGAAAGGCTACAATAACCAGGCGGCCTTTGTCTTGGAATGATTGCTTCATACTTGGCATCTGTCACAAATGTTAGCTTTAAATTTTGGTCCCTTGATCCTTCACCTACTGATGAGGACTGGATTAAAGGGCAGGATCTTTCTACCTGTGATTGGGACAGAAACCATAAAAGACTCTCTGTTTCATTGAACAACACAACAGGACGACCCACATCGGAGGAAGTCTCGAGTCTGAGCAGCCATCCAGCTTGGTCTAGGGAGGAGCCCTAGCATCCTGACAACTTTTTTTTTTTTTTTTTTTCTTTTAAGGGAATGCTTTTGCTCTGTTGACATGAAGGAACTATTTCCCAGGACAAGGCAGTCTCTGCCTGGAGCCTTCCTGACAGCATGGGTCTAGGTAGCTCTGTTCCCAGGCCCACCCATCTGGTCATGAGGTTGTGCTCATCATCTGTTTGGGAAACTCAGCTTGGAAAACAAAACGATCATGCACAAGTTGCTTCATCCCTTGGCTTTTGAGCCATCCAGTTGCTCATAAATTTGATGTAATTTGAGCTTTTTTTGCAGGCATCACATAGCAAGGACTCGTAAGAGCTGGCTGGACCCAGCTAGACTCCTAGCTTTTAGACTTTCTGTTTCCTTTGTTTGCTTATAGGTCATTGATACAAAATCTTTATAAAAGAGAATAAAAGCAGACAGATAAAACTAAGATCCTTTATGTCAGGCAATACCTTGAGTCTTAGAAAGACACTTAATTCAGGAAAGTACCCCCTCACTGGAACAGTGGGTGAGCAACAAGCATTAAGAGAAAGCATTTGTGCACTGCCTTGGGTTCCTTCCCCAATCCAGACATATCCGGATGGAGTGTGCACCCTTGTTTCCTTTACCTTGGACAACAGGGTAGAGTCCTCAATGAAAGCTCATGTGACCTGCTGAACCAGAGTCAAGGCTCTGGTATTTGTGCCGTCTCAGACATGAAGCATGACTCACAATGATCTTTCTGAGGTGATCTCAGATCCTCCTGAACCCATCTTCCTAAGGTAAGTTACTAACACCCTGCCCACATTTGCCTGTCACCTCCTGTAGCTCCTGTTATTCCCTGAATCTAGACCAGGAAGATAGAAACTAGAATTGATTGTCTAGCCATCTCCCCAGAGATCACCAGCCTACCTGAAGTTAGGGTATAACTCCAGAGCCACCTGTGGGAACAGAGGACCTCACTGTTGTCCTAAAGAAGGCAAAAGAGGCACAGGATCAAACCAGAAAAAAATACCAGCATGGGGAGGGGAGGTGGACAGGAAGTCCCACCCCTAACCAAGGACCCATTGGCATTTGACTGTGGCTGGGTGAGGGGAAGTCACTTTCCTTCAGTGGAGTGGCATTTTTTGTACTGACCACACGCCAGGGCAGGCTGCCCGTCAGCACAGACTGGACTTCCTGGTTTGTTTTTGTTTTTTTTAAAGAGAAGGCAGAGGAGAGAACATGAAGTTGGATGGGTATGAAGGTGGGGAGGAATACTGAATATGATTAAAACTTACTGTATGAAGTTCTCAAAAAGAACACAACTAAAAACAGAAGGAGGAGGCGATTAGAAAAGGGCGTGGTAGCTGCCACCCAGACAGAGAAATGGCTAATACCAGCTACATAGGGCGGCAGCAGGAACAGTATACAACAGGCTTTCTGTTCCTGCTCTGGGAACAGGGACAGCAGACCTGACCAGTTAGGTCAGCTCTGCCTGACACCCACAAGCCCTGGAGGAGCAGAGTGCTTCTGAACGCCTCTAACTTCCATAATGGTGATACTGGAAGAATCACTAACTGCTGCTTTGGGGACTCAGGGAAAGACAGAGACTGGTCTAAGGACTTGGCTGTATGAGAAATGGTGTGAGCTGTCCCCTAGTGTTTACCTGAGGTCTAGCGGGACTTTAGAGTCACACAGTCCATCTCTCATCTCTGTCTTTCCTTGAGTGGCTGATGTCATTTTAAAGACGGAAAAGACAAGGCTGGCCCATTTATGGTCATGAAGATTGTATGTACCCGAAACAGTCTTGCATTCAGGGCTAATTGAACTGTGAACTCAACACTTCTTAACACTTGTCCAGATTTCTCAATGCCAAAGACTTTGCTGTTGGCAAACTTATATTTTTCTGGAAGCCAGAAAGAACAAAGACTACCTTGGAAAATTTGAAAGATAATTAGGAGGTCATTGTGGGCCGCAAAGGGGAGCCAAACTCTGCTGGAAGGAGATGCATATAACCTGGCCCCCTGTCAAGTGTTTGTACTGAAATGCGATGGTTTTCTGTGGGACTTGAATTGTGTCCCCCTGGCATTTCTAGGTTGAAGCAACACCCCCATATGAATATATTCAGACACAAGGCTTTTAAGAAGGCAATAACTCTTAAAATGCCAGAACTGGGAACACCTCCTCACATTTCTCTTTAAAAACAATGTATTTCTTTAACTAAAGACTTTCATAACTTTATCTGGAAAATTAGGAGCATGCAAATCTCTTACCTCTTTAATGTTCCCTAATCTCCTATATTTCTGCATACATTAAATTTAACAGTACTAAAAGCAAGCCAGAGCAGATTCAATATACTTTTCTTTCTTTTTTTGATCTAACACTGTTGCTTGGGTCTTCAAGAGGATTAGCCTTATGTTTACAAAGATTTATTCTACCAGCTTCTCTCCAACTTCCTAAAAGTTGCTCAATTTCTTGCTGAGCAAACTTAAGTTAAATAAAATGTTCCCCCTCCCTCTGTGTGTGTGTGTGTGTGTGTGTGTGTGTGTGTGTGTGCATGCGCAAACATGCAGATATGCTGGCCTGTGCATGTATATATGGAAGTCAGAGGTTGACACTGGATCTTTTTCTCAGTCATTTCTCCACCTTATGCTTTGAGACAGAGTCTCTCCCTGAACCTGGAACTGTCCACTGAACCCTAGGCATCTGCCTGTCTGTCTCAGCTCCCTCCTTCACCCCAGCACTGAGGTTACAGATTGAACCACACGTGGAGCTTGGGGGGACTGAATTCGTGTCTTCATGCTGGCATATTAACACTTAAACCACTGATAGCTCCTGCCCCAGTATACACCAAGTTTTAAAAACCTGCTAAAACCAGAATGTCTACAGCTCCCATCACTCTCCGGTAACACATGCATAGGCCCTTTGTGTTTGCATTACAGCTTAGAGCAGTACTTCTCAACCTTCCTGATGCTGGGACTCTTTAATACGATTCCTCATGTGCTGACCTCCAACCCTAAAATCACTTTTGTTGCCACTGCAATTTTGCTACTATTGTGACTCTTAATGTAGACACCGAATATGCAGGGTATTTGATATGCCACCCCTGTGAAAAGATCATTTGACTCCTGTGGGGGTCACTACCCACAGGTTGAGAACCACTGGCTTAGTGGCCCTCTTAGAGGGAGAGGGTAAGCTGGGGGGACCCTTCTCAGGCCTCCTCAGAACATAGTCCAGGAGTCACTGTCTGCTTGGACAAAGATGAAAACTGCGTTGATTCTGACATCAACTGTAAGATCAGGCCTCCTGGAACCATCCTAAGGTATGAGAACTTATTAAGAAGATTGCAGAGCTCGGGAAAGCGCCTTAACTCACAGAGTCACTGAAGTGGAAGGGTCCAGTTAAATCAACAGAGGCAGGGGTGGGTGGGGCAGGTTCCAGAGAGAACCCTAATCTTTCTGACCTCTCAAATCAGGGCTGTACCCACTCATCCCAGGGACACTGGTGAGTAAGTACCACTAAGTGGGGAAGTCATCCATTCTCTAGTCCAGGGTTTTGACTGTTAGGTAGACATGGTGGCCATCTCTTGGTTGACCTCTCTTTCCTTCCTGAGAAGAGCTGATACCAAATGGCTCAATGTCTTCAGGTGAGATACTCTTACCAGATGGAACTTTCCAGAGCTTAAAGATCTTAGAGCGAAGGGCAGAGGCCAGGTCCCTGTTTGGTGAGCATGGTTTTTGAGTGAGCAGAGGTTCTGAAGTGTCTCCTGTGGACTGCTGCTGGCCATGAGCTGTTCCTGTGCTAGGGTTAGGTAAATATAGGCACTGATACATTTGGAAACTCTGGGTGGCGGTTAAATGGAAGTCCTACATGTCAGGTGATTTTATCACAGAATATTACGGCTTTCCTTTTCTATTCCTATTTCTGTTTTTCTAGTAGTTTCTTTTAGCCATAGGTTAGTAGTTAAGAGCACTTGATGATCTTGCAAAGGATGCAGGTTTGGCTCCTAGTACTCACATGGCAACTCACAATCGTCTATCACTTCAGTTTCAGGAGATCCAATGCCCTCTTATGGCCTCTGGGAGCACCAGGCACACACATGATACACAGACATACATGTAGACAAAACACCCATACATATAAAATAAAAATTATAAAAATAGATTAATGTGCTATGGAGGGAATATTTCTTTGAAAGTAGAATTTTTTTTTGTTTTTGTTTCATGAGGGTTGAGCAATCGCTGGCCTTGGCTGTGTCTACTCTCTTTATAGGTTTTGAAGCCCTTCTGCTTTTTGTGGTTTGGATCTTAAGTGGTCTCCAAAGGCCACGTGCTAAGGACTTGCTCACCAGCCTGTGCTGTTGGGAACTGGCAGAGCACCAAAGATTTGTGGTGCAATGGAGGGAAGCTGGGTCATAGCGCTGTACCCTGAAGGATATGGGACCCAGACACCTCCTCTTTCTTTTTGCTACTTGGTCACCTTGAGGTGGGCAGTTGTGCCCTACCCCATGCTCTGCCAAACGTCTGAAATCAATGGAGCCAAAGGACCACTGTTCAAGCCTTAGAAACTGAGCCAAAACAAGTCTTCTTTCTTATAGGTGGATCCACTGGTTTCCAGGGTATCATTTTATAATATGAGGTACAGTGGGTAGATAAGATTGGCATTTTTTAGATTTATTTTTATGTATCCAGTATACAGAAGAGGGCACCAGATATCACCATAGATGGTTATGAGCCACCATGTGGTTGCTGGAATTGAACTCAGGACCTCTGGAAGAACAGTCAGTGCTCTTAACCTCTGAGCCATCTCTGCAGCTCAAGATTGGTATTTTTATTAGTATGTTTTAGAGATTGCTCAGAAAATATATTATGACCCAGTTCATTCTCACACAGGCAATCAATGCCTCCTAGACTAACCCTTCTAGTCTATTCTTTCCACCTGACAAGAAGATTATAGTTTGCACCATATTGTCCTGACCCAATAAGGATACTTAGGTGGGAAAATGGAAGACAATCTTGAATGAATGCTGGGCAAGATTTCTGTGTGTCTTCTGCTGGGGCTAGAGTAAGCCAAGCATCATGAGCAGGCTTGCAGGAGTCAGTGGGGCTGAGTTCTTCACATTGTTGACTTGCTTATAACCAATTATTCTTCACATGAGCAGGTTACTCAGGGAGTCCACCCCCTTTCTTTATATCTTAGAGTGAAAACCCACAAATCCTTAAAATCCCACATACCCATGGGAATGCTCCCTGCTAACTGCCACTGTCTCTGTGCCCAGGAGGTGGAAAGTTCGTGATGGACCTGTCATTCTCCATCCTTCCCCCTTCCTTGGTCTGTGCCTGAATCTCACTATGAGCATCCTGGACTTGCAGTGACTTCACAGCCTTGTTCCAGTCTGGTGGATTACCGTCCTACTTCCTGGTTTCCTGCTGCAGAGTATCTCAACATCCCAGTGACAGGCAGATCACTCTTAGTTGCTTATTCGAACACACGTGCACACACATACACACACACACACACACACCACTATTTATTGTAGTTCCACTAGCTACCATGGGTTCTAGAAGGGGATGTAGATTCTGGTTGGTTTTTTAAAGGAAATGAAAGATTTAAAAAAAGAAAAAAGAAAAAGCATAGTTCCCTACCCATCTCCAAAAGAATCAGCTTCTTCCTGGCAGGCAATGGGGGCCGAACAAAAGTCCCGAAGATGACTTCAGTCACGAATGCCATGGAGAATGAGTGGAGAATCTTGGTGGAAGCGAGCAGCAGCCCTTTCTTTCACAAGATAGGACATGCAAACACGCCAGCCCAGGCAGCTAGAAACTTATACCCCTGTTCCTGAAGATGGAGAGTAAGAAGCCCCAAATCCCAGCTGGGCTGACACATTCAGAGGGACCTGGTTTCCTTTGCAATGTGCCTGACTGACTGATACCCTGGGCAGTACAGGAGGGAGGGTGTATCCTTGGGAAGAGGATACAGACACAGACACCCAGATCAGCAAGGCATGAATTTGAACTGGTGGCATGTGTCACAAAGAGGGCTCTTCACATTCACACTGTCAGCTCCTTTCTAGCATGTTCTGGGACTAGGTCTCGTTGCCCACAAGTCTTGTGAGGAAGGGAGCATCCATGGATAGGGTCTTGCTGGGGCCTCAACTTGATCTGAGTTTATTATTTTTGGTACATGAAGAATTCTACTTGGCACTTCAATGAGAATGGGGTTAGAACAGTCTTTGGTAGCCTCTGAATCCATCTGGTCTCCTTATCTCTGGGAAGTATGTTTCTGTAGATCAGCTGCCAGGCTGACCTAACAAATTGATTAAATTTCAATCCACAGACTAGATCCCAATCAGACAACACAGATGCCACAGACAGATAATGTTTGCCAGTGAGATTTCTCAAAATAGGCTAAAAACAAAACTCTGCATATTGTTTTACTTTCCAGAGTGTGAGAAACAGGAGATGGGGGGGGCAAGTTTACTCTAGGGAGAAAAGCATCCTGGGTGGATGTAGAGTTTGCTAACAGGACAATGAGTGTCAGCTAGAGGGATTTTTACCCCCTTTCACTGAAAATGGAGGCAAGGTGACATCCTGAGCACTCAGTTCCTCAAAGATTTGGGGTAACAATGTGCTCAGTGAAAACCTATGTCCCAGTTTCTTGTTCAGCCAGGTGTGGTCATGTGAGTTGACACTGATCATGAAGAATCAGGGGCCTCTGGGAATGCTTTTCAGGGTTCAGGCTCCTTCCCTTAGCTCTTCTTGGGATGTGGCTTTGAGGCTGGGACCACAGGGCCCATCCTGTGACCATGAAATGACCATTAGAATGAAAGCCATTTTTAAGAAAGGTAGATTAGAAACAGCAGGAGGTCTGTACCTCCACTGATAATATCACACTGACTCTTCATTGATCGTCTCCAGGCTTATTTTGCACGGCTGAGAGGAGAGCTTATTTTCTAAGTCACTACTATTCGGACACACACACACACACACACACACACACACACACGCACACACACAATCACTTGAGTTGAGGACATTTATCTAGTTTTATGGGCTGCAAACACAGTTGCTATAAAACAATATCATCTCCGTCTCCCAGTTACTTTTAGTGACTGGATTAATGCGCCAAGCAGTTATTTTTGAAAATTCACTGGGCCACATCATCAGAGTCACATTCCCTGGCAGTAGAGAATTTAAAAACTATTTGTATGTGGTGGTTTACTTAAGAGGAAAGAAGAGATCATTTACTATTTCAGTGAAAACTCACCGAGAGGAAGGAAGAATAGGAGATGGGGAAGGGGGAACCGGAAGGAAGTGGAGGGGGGAGGACCTGGAGAAGGGGAAGGGTTTGTGTGTAGAACAAGTGGGTTAGGAAACTAATAATAGCAGGAGGGGAAGAGAAATAGAGAAAGGGGAGCTAGACTTAAGGAAATAATCAAGAAAATTACATGAGCTACCATGGAAAACAGCAGATAGTGTCATATAGACACACCTCCAGAACAGGTAAAGGAGACCACGGGGAATTACAGTTTATTCACAGTTCTTTTCCTATTGGATAAAAATATGTAGGTTCCTACAACCACTTTATTTAATTAAAAAACATAAATATTGAGTTGATTTAGGCTCAGCTTCAGAATAGTTTTGAGGTATTAACTAGGAAATATATCCAACATTATTTCTCTTTATTCTCTTCTTAGTTGAAGAACTCAGTGTGCTGAAGAGTGTCCTGGTGTGGGTGGATACAGAGTAACTCCCGTGGGAAAGGTCTGACATCATATCCAGGTAGACCTCTGACACCTGCAAATGAACTCCAACCTGAAGTCATGGCCAGAAGCTGGTGCTCCACGTCCAAAGACAACAGTGGACAGGCTCGGCTCTGACCTGGAACATGTACAAGTCTGGGTTGGAGAAGCCCCAAAGGCGTTGAAAGGTTCCATTCCAGCTATTCTTGGAGATGTCGTGTACCCAGGACACCTATTGCAACTTTCATGCATTCATTTCTTGCTTTTGGTCTAGGGAGGGTCCAGCCCAGGGTGTGAAGCACACTGAGGCTAGCTCACTTAGGGTTTGGTGGAACATGGCTCGCAGAATGGGGTTTGCATCTTGGTTTGCAGTGGTGGCCTGTGCCCATGAATGTCCTTATACCTTGTCTGAACCCATTGATGACCTTGAATGACAAAGGCAAAGAATTAACAGACTCAGAAGTGGGGGTCGTTCTGAGAGACTTGCTGGGTGGGATCAGGTATCTGGCACTTTGCCGGCTCACAGTGAGATATAGCATATATTTGAAAAATCACATCCAAAGCAGGAATGAACATTTTTCAAGTGGGCTCAGCATAACACTGTGCTGATTGCTCCTGGCACAGAGTGGCATGTCATCCTGTCCACTCAGCAGCAGGTCTAGACTAGGGTGCTGTGGCTAAATCCAACTTTCAAGTGCTTGAGAAGCCTATGGTCTTTGGAACATTCATTGGCGAATGGAAAGCAGATGAAATTTTACCCCCCACTCCCATGTGTTAATGGGCCAAGCCTTAATAGCATAGTAAAATATTCATCCTATTTTTCTAGCTAGCATCCAATCGATTGCTAACTCTCTAGAAGCATTTAGAAATGCCAAGGTCTGCTCAGTCACACTAGATGGAGCCAGTTAATGGGAAATGCAGACCATTTACTTCCCTGGATGATGTCCCACCCACCATCACTGATGTGGGATCCCTGAGAACCCAGCCACTTATTCCTGAGCAGCAAAGGAAATGCTGTCAATATTCTGTGGGTTTTACAATTTCAGTTGTTTTAGTAAATTGTCTCATTCAAGTTAACCTCTCTATTGACCCTGAATAGTCCTGATTCATCTTCACCAAGCTCCCCAAACCTCCATTTGATAAGTGGTACCACATATGTACAGAGGATGGGGTTAGAACAGGGTAACTGGTAAGATATCTGTTTCTCTGTTTCCTTAGGGGAATGGGTCTAGAGTCCCATGGCAACCCCAATCTATGGATACTCAGGTCTCTAATGTAAAATTGCATGGTGTTTGCATATATAGTGAGCACACAGCCTTCTGTAGATATTGAATCATGTCGAAGTGATTTATATCAAATACAGTGTAGTGCTGTGGAATACTATTCAGGAGATACGACAAGGAGAGAAATGGACACAATTCAGTATAGATACCCTGCCCCCAAGTATTTTCAGTTCTTGATGATTGAATCAATAGATGAAGAGGAGACAGACAGACAGCTATATTAAGTGACTTATCTGTCATGTTATCACTTCTTGGAATTTTTAAAAAATAGAGCTGTTGGAAGAGGGGCTGATCACAGGAAATTGGCAAAAACTATATTAGAGGTGTCAGGAATGGCAAGGCTCTAAGGACAAGCCCCTACCTCTTGCATAGAAATGGGGGGAGGGGACAGGTCACACTTGATTCCAGGGTGAGGCTGAGCCAAGATTTCTTTCTCATCACCCTAACCCTCCTGGGGGCAGGTGGGAGGCAGGGTTGGTTGAGAAGGTGTAGGAGAGACCTTGAGGGGACTCACTTTGTTCACAGGAGGAGCATTTGACTGTGTGTGGGGTTGTATAAGGAAAGTTTGATCCTAAATTACAAACAATTAGGGGGTGTGGAAAACTACAAAACAAAAATTGGCTACATATAATTCACCTCCAATCTCTATACTGCTACAAAGTTGTCACAAGGAAGCCATCTGCCGCCATTTCAGCATGGTTATTTCGTGACCGGATCAAAGCTGATTTTATCCTGAGTTAAACTACCTCTATTTTCTTGTATTAACGAGAAACGAACCTTGCTTTCAGGTGGCCACAAGCCTCTGTGTATTTGGCTTCGGATGTAGAGCTGAAAAAGAAGATTTCAGAGCAAGCCTTGGTGAGCCTCTTGTAGCTGCTTCCAGATAGGCTGGCTCCCTAAAATGCTGCTCCCTCCCAGCTGGCAGGTGACTGCATCAGCCATCTTATTGCCATCCTCACCTGTGTCCAGCTTAGAGCATGATCTATGTGGCCTCAGGTCCAGCATGGAGCTAGGGTTGCTGCATGAGGACCATAAAGTGAGGCTCTTAACACTCCAACATCAGTCACGGAACTGAAAAGGGAGCCAGACAGCATCCCTTCTCCTGGGTACCCTTCCTTTCACCCACTACACATAATAGCTTCGTGGGTGGATGTAAGTACAGAGCTAACTCTGATAAGATTGTTTTAAAAACAGAAGGGGAGGGTGTCAAGGGCTGTGGGCTATTGGCCTGCTCAGCTCCCATCCAAGAAGCCACCCTGTAATCCCCCAATCCAAAGATCTGAATTATTCCTAATCAGAGATAACGTAAACAAACAAACAAGTGACTATTTGCATATAAGCTGTTAAGGGCAACTGTATACAGATAAAGAAAAATAACAGAAGAGTCATTTTATTGGCTGTCCACAGGAAGTTCATCACACAGGAGGCGAGGAATGCCAAACAGTGGCACAATACAACACCCCATCTAAAGCATTGACAGAAGGTTAAATGTCTGCTGGGGCTAAACGAACCCCAGTAGCCCTCTGCAGGAGGGGATGTCCATCCGCATACAGCTAAGTCCACACCGGATGGCATCCGCCCATTGGGCTCAGTCTGTTGCTCCGGAAAAGTTTCACAAGATTAAAAAGTATGAAAGGAAGAAAACAGAAAGCAGCGTTTCTTCTGGAATACCACCACTGTAACACGTGAGGCATGCAAACCCATGTCTGGTCGGCTTTTCCCTTTAAGATTTTTGTTTTGTTTTAATGAACAAATGGAACAGCAGGTCGATTTCAATTAGCATTACATTAAGTGCAATTTCAGTCTGGCCACCAGTGTCAAAACCTTCCTCGTGCCTGTCCCAAGAGCAGCCGACAGAGGGTGCTGCATCCACGCAGCCTCTTCCAAATCCAGGCTCCTCCTACGGAGGGTCCTCCCTCCCCTGGCCCACCTGGCAGATTCCAAACAAAATGTCCACTTGGCTATGTCCACTGTTTTTGTCACCTTGTAGTCCCAGGCAGGGCTTGAGATGCAGGTCACACGGAGCTGAGCTTTACCAAGCCCCGCACGGAGTCTTCGTGCAGAGAGTCCTGGCTGGCCAAGCCCAGCATGTGCATGGTACGGCTGTGTGTCAGGGGGCTGCCTGCCCCCAGCATCCTTGGCGGTGAGGGTGCCTCGTCTGGGGTCAGAAACTGGTGGCCCCCATGTTCCTCCTTCAGGGGCATAATGTCTGAGAGCGTGGCCTCGGTAGCAAGGTTGGGCATGGAGGAGGGTGGTGTGGGCTGACCCAGTGTTAGGCTAGCACACGGAGTGCCCAAGCCTGGCTTCCCAGGCGTATGCAGCTCTTCGCTGGTGAGACTCGGCTCGCTCTGAAGCAGGGGAGTGGCTGCGGCCTGCAAAACGAATTTGGTGCTCTGAATGCACTGGTCTTGGTCACACTGGAGAGCAGCGGGAGCCAACAAAGAGAAGGTAGAGAAGAGACAGGGAAGGGAGAGGGTGAGACAGGGGAGGGTGGGTGTGGGAGGAGAGAAACCGTTAGTGACTTGTCAGTAAGGCAGAGGCAAGGAGCAGACATCTGAAGAAATCCCAGCGCATGACACACACAAAGTTGAGTGGCTGAATAAAATGCAGGCACCCTTGTGGGCCTCCAGAATGCAGCATCACCTATAAGCTATGACACTCATGGCCTCCATTCTAAATTTAAAAGATGCCCTTTAAAAATAATTCCAGACGAGTCACGGGATTTTCCCACCCTTAGCAGTAGTCTCTACTGCTTCTTGGAGGTTGAGACCTTTTGTTTTTGTGTATTTGTATAAGATGTGCATGGAAGTGTGTATACATATGTGTGCATGTATTTGTATGAGCACCCCCTCCCATGTATATTTGTGGAGCTTGAAATTGGGGGATCTTCCCCTGTAGTTTACATACTGAGGTGGAGTCTCTCACTTGAACCCTAGCTAGTCAACTTACTCCAGGTGCCTGTCTCTGCCTCCTGTGTGCTGGGATTACAGGTGAGTGATGTCACACAGCAGTGAGACACATTTCTAGTTTGTGGGATGAGGAGCCCAGTTGCTCTGTCCACCCTGCCTTGGAAGTGTGTAGGAACTTGAGAACATCCAGGAGACGCTGCACAGAACATAGGACTCCGAAACTCCACCCTGCTCAGAGTGTCACACAGAGTCAGAAAGCAGCTTTACCACGGTGAGGAAGAGGAACGAGTGTGGATCATGAGTCAAAATACTCCCTGATGCCCCACTCTGGGGGACAAGTACATGCCCCTTGTTTAAATAGGAAGGACTATAAGGCACACAGGGGCAGAGGGTTTACTCAGTCCTTATAAAGAGATGGACCTGGTGTTTGAAGCTGGGGCTCTTTGGCTGCAAACCAACCACTACTATTACATATGATTCTTGGTAAACATTGGCTTCACTTGCCTCAGTATCCCCTGGTTATTAACTACAGAACCACATACTAATAGCCCTGTTACTGCCAATAGGCACAACCGGATGTGCCACCGAATACTAGCAACCCAGGAGCAGCCAACAGGAACATGCACAAAGCAGCCCTAATCGGGGGCAGTGACAGAAACTGCCCGAGCTCACAAATCTCAACTTCATTCCCTGCTGTTTGCACCCTTCCCAGAATGCACCTTTCTCAAGTTCTCTACTTTTGTTTACTTCACAAATGAAGAACATCAAGGAACCTCCATATGGAGTCTTCTTTACCACAAAAGCTAGCCATTTGGGCAAAGAAGCAGCCCTTGCCCCAATTACTGATAGTATATTGTCCAAACTGTACCAGCACAAGTGCATGCGCATGCACTCCCCCCCCACACACACACGGGGGGGGGAGAGAGAGAGAGAGAGAGAGAGAGAGAGAGAGAGAGAGACTGCCAAACTGCAAAGACAACATAGACAGTCCTTCAAAATTCCCTGCTTCTCAGAAATGTATGTTAGATACTCTAGACCTGCAGGCCAAAGGTGGATGCTTCAATGCACATAAGAACTTTCGGTGGTGACTGTTGAGGCAGTGAGATGTCCCTGTTGTTAGGTACCATTTCACCTTTCTGGGGTCTTTGATGGAGCTGAAGTCTAGATAGTCATAAAATTTTCCTAATTATGATAAAAGATAAATTTGGTGTAAAACTTTAAAGTCATAAAGATAACATCAATATTTTCTCTAATTGTGCCAAATACAAATAGATTAGCTATTGTAACTGTAACTCTTACTTGATAACTGTTTTTGTTGTATATAATTTTACTATGTTAAAGTTAAAACCTTTTTTAATTAGACAGAAAGGGGGAAATGTGGAATATTCTTTTACATTGTGTCAATATATGTTGCTGTGATTGGTTGAATGGACAAGCTGACCGGCCAATAGCTGACGAGAATACGGTTAGGCAGGAGAGCCAAACTGAGAATTCTGGGAGAAAGAAGGGTAGAGTCCGGATTCAATGGAAACACAGAGAGAAGATAGGAATGCCTTACTGAGCCTTTTCTCAAGGTGGCAAAGCACAGATAATAAATATGGGTTAATTCAAATGTAAGAGTTAGCTAGTGACAAGCCTGAGCTATTGGTCAAGCATTTATAAAGTTAAGCCTCTGAGAGGTTATTTGGGAGCTGCTGTGGGACAGAAACTTCCCCTTACAAATGAGAAGGCTGAGGCTCCAAGGAACTCCTGGCTTCAGTGCTAGAGAGGAACTTAAAGGTGAGCTCTGGAAGGCGATATAGCTTTGGGGGAGAAGAGGGAATGAGTCTTGAATCTCAAAAACACAAAGAAGCAAGGATGTGAAGTTACAAACAACTATGGCCTGGACGTGAGGTACCATGAAGCCCTGAAAACTGAGGCTCCAGGCCCTTTATTGGCACTGCTGCCTTCTGAGGTCACATTCTTTGCATATATGTTTTCTTTTTTTGTCACAGAGGCCTTCTGGAGCAATGCATCCCCCACACCTGTGTCCTCTCCTGGGATTTACCCTTTGGTGTTTTTCCAGGTAGACTTATGGCTAACTAAAAACAGTACAAATGTAGTGTTAGTGTCACGGGCTGAAACTCTGTTGAAAAATGCTTTATAGATTCTCATGGTGACACTTGGTGCCATCTGGGCTGTGGAGAACCTGAACTGGTAAAATGTTTGCTGTGCAAACACTGGAAGCCAGACTGCTTGGTGACTTCCAGGCTAATGAGAAACTCAGAAAGTGGACAGCACTGGTTGAACACCTCCTGAGGGTGACCTCTGGTCTCCACACTCACCCTGTCCCCACCATACCTGCACACACAAAGGCATGCACACACACTCTTCTACATAAAGCTACTTAACACAATCTTTCCAAGTATCTCTTTTAACCCTGACTTCTACCCATATTTTAAAAAATTATGTGCACTGGTGTTTTGCTTGCATGTGTATCTGTGTGTCAGATTTTGAAGTTACAGTTAATTATCATGTGGGTGCTGGGAATTGAATCCAGGTCTTCTGGAAGAGCAGTTAATGCTCTTCACTCCTGAGCCATCTCCCCAGTCCCCACACATTGTTTAAATATCTTAAAGGATGGGTCAACAGAGTAATCTCTGGTTGTAATCCATGTTCACAGGCCTCCTCAGCATCCCCCCCAGCTTTAAGTGGTTCCAATGAGCACAGGTTTGAGACTATGATCCTGTTGCCCTATGTCTCTGAAAACCATCTAACTCCAATAGGCTTCTATCTAGAAAGCCAGCCCCTTCTCGACACACATAGGACCAATCTCAGCCTGCAGGGTATTGCTCATATCACTGTTCTATTATCAGAACAAGAAACAGGGTGGGGCTTCATCAGATTCTAACCAGTGATGGAACTAAGGCTATGTTCACTGAATTTATAATTTCCATACTATAGTGTCTGCAGTGATCACTTTGGAGAAATTGAATCAAGTGCCTCAGGACTATACAGGGCTGTAATTGCATTTTATACACACACACACACACACACACACACACACACACACAAATTTTCAGATCAGAATTTTTATCATACTGTCCAAATTCTAAAGATGATGATTGAACTGTCATAATTATAAATCCTATTTGAGATTATAAGTTTGGAAAGCAGCCAGTGTTTTCAGGGTGACTATAGAGATGACCAATAAAAAAATATTCTCACATTCTTTTTTTGGACCTTTGCTTCTAATTTCTGTTTCCTCTTATTGATTACACAAGGCTTATTTTAAAGTTTCATTTAATTTATTGTTATTATGTGTGTGAGAGAGACAACATGTATGTGAAGGTCGGGGTTCAGGAGTCTGTGATCTATTTCCACCCTGTGGGTCCTAGGGCTCAAACTCAAGTCCTTGGGCTTGGCTACAAGGTGCTGTGACCATTAAGCCATCTTGCAGCCGTCACCCTTGACACTTTGATTTCTCTCTCCCTACACATTCTATTTTCCTTCCTTGTTTTTTTCTGGGAGTTTTCCTTCCCCCTTGCATCTCCCCCTGTTTTCCTCATCTTCCATTCTCCCCCTCGCCGTCCCCTCTTCTCTCCCTCCCTCCCCCCTCTCTCTCTCTCACCCTCAGCCCTTTTCCATCACACTGCTTTACTAGCTTTCCATCTGAAGGCTTTCTACCTCCCAACAGCAGAGGGCGCTATCACCACTTGTGTGTTTCTGAATTTGGTGGCTCTGCAGCTGTGTATTTGAATTTATCTAACATGTTACATAATCTTATGAGAAAAAAGTGCCCATATTTATGATGGTGACAGTTTCATCTGCATGAGCAGCACATGAAAAGAAAAACCCACTATTTTCATTTTTGAAAATGATCCTTAAAAAGAGGCCATTATCAATCAAATACTGGTTATATCATATGAAATCACTGAACTTTTTTAGATTAAAAACTGGCAAAATACTGAATAGAAACAGTGGAATCTGACTATGCATGAGTGTGTACCAGCAGATCTTTGTGTCTGGAGTGCGGACACTTTTGCCCTGACTCACAGCCCAAACACAGTATCCATGTTTCAACGGTAAAGAAATTATGGTTTCAGATGTTCCAATGCTACACAGCAGATGAGCATTTAATGCTTCAGCATGACACCACCATACAGGGCCAGAGAGCTGGCTCAGTGGCTAAAGTGTCTGCCGCCCAGTATGAAGAGCTGAGTTCCCGCTCAGATCCCACACAATAGAAGGAACAAGCTGACTCCCATAGATGTCCTTGAACCCACACAATGCACCATTGAATGCATGTGTGAATATGCATGCACACAAAATACATAAATAAATGCAAAACAAAGAGAAAACCTAAAAAAAAAAAAAAACAAACCAAAAAAGCAAAACATCAGTAAGACTTTGTTTCTGTAGATTTTTTGGGTAAAGCTTGGGACACAGTCTATTCTATTCTGGCTTACAAGAAATGTCCAGGACAGCCAGAGCTGATACATAGAAAAATCCTGTCTTGAAAAACCAGAAACAGAACAGTCTAGGTGAGAGCAGGAAGTAGCAAGGAGTGGGTGGAGCCAGGGCCCCCTGTGGTCCTTCATCTGAGAGGTTCAGTCATGCAGGAAGACCTCAGATTTGCTTCAGCAGGATATTAAAATATGAGATGCTTCATCTATGACACTGGTGGATAAATTCAACCCCCATGTGCCACCACATGGAATCAGTTCAATATGTTGGAGCAGCAATGATAACTTCCTAGTGACAGCATCCTCCACTGGTGACAAAATAGTAGTGTCAAGCTGCAGATGTAAATCGGTTCCGCTTTTGGAGTTTGCTGAAGGGCAAAAGCAGACATGTGTCGATTTAAATTCCACATCAGTGTATTTGGCAAGTGGAGGTCTAAATAACACTGTTAATATTTGGGGTTTAAAATCCAAAGGAGTTCATCTATCTATTAAGGATCATAAAGGCGAAGTAACCTTGTGTGGCATACAACTGGAATGCTTGCTACATTGCTTCTGGGTCTCTCAGTAGTGAGCTAATTTTGCACAGTGTAACCACTAATATATCCAGTATACCTTCTGGCCATGGGAGTAATCAGCCTGTCCAGCATGTCAAGTACCCCTTGTTAGAAAGTCTATCATTGGCAGCGTTTCAGATAATGGAGTAGTGACCCTCTGGGATGTGAACAGTCCAGAGTTCATACCATAGCTTTGACAGTGTGCACAAGGCTCCAGCTTCAGGCATCTGTTTCTCTCCCGGCAGTGAATGACTGTTTATAACCGTGGGCCTAGGTGAAAGAATCATCATCTTTGACACTTCAGGTAAGAAGCAAGTAAAAACTTCAGTGGCTGACAATCCTCTGACCGCAGTAGATTTTATGTCTGATGGAACCACTTTGGCTATTGGATCTCCCTGTGGGGAAATGTATCCATACGACTTAAAGACGCTGAAATCACCTGTGAACACCATCAATGCCCATGAGACATCTGTGCGGTGTATAGCATTTCAGTACTCCACATCTCTGACGAAGGCAAGAATAAACAAAGGCTGCTCAAATAAGGTCACATCAGTGAACCAACAGTGTTGCTGTGAGCATCAGTAGGGCTGAGCAGAATTCAGGAACTGTCAGAGAAGCCATTGGCCCTTCCATTTCCACAGTTCTCCCACAGCCCATAATGACAGCTGTGGCTAAGGAGTCCGTGCAGCTCAGGACAAAGCTGGCTTGCCTCGAAGCATAAATACAGACATTGTATCTAAGGAAACAGATGGTAGGAAAAGTCAAGGTTTCTCCAGCTTTGATAACACTGGTTTAGGTGACATGTTCTCATCAGAGATGATGTTGTAGGCAACAAAGAAGGTGATGAATCTGTAAGCAAAGGAGATGGCCTTGACTTTCTACCACAACTGAACTCTGTTCCCCCTGAAAAACTTCAGTCACTTCTGGCACTCTGGTATTGCACTCCAGGCCTCTTGAAGTCTTTATGGGATTTCCGGGGAAAGAATAAAATGGGAGTCATGATCTGATGGCTCCAGGTGAACAAAACATACCTGGGAAATAGGAGCCTTAAAGCAGTTTACAAAGCTGATCTCCTCTGGCACTGAACCTGAAATTCTAAATAGCTCTCCATCATCCAACCAAACAAGAATCTTGAAAAATATGAAAATCCAGAAAAAAGTTGAAGTTCAGCTGAAGTTCAGTTGAGCCCTCAGTCAATAGATCCTGAACTCCAATGAGAGCAGCATACTCTATGCTCTCCCTGCTGAAGTAGTGAGTAGTGGATGCCCTTGGGAACAGTTGGCCAAATGCACTGCTGACCTCTGTTCAAATGTGCTTCATTCAGAACATGATCCAAGAAACTCCAGATGACTTCGGGAAAGTCTGTCATAAGGACATTGGGGACTTGGAAGTGGAGATAATCAAACAGTTTCATATACAGTTGAATGAAATATACTCTTTGCTGGAAAGATATTCCATGAATGAAGTCTCGTCTCGGTGGCTGGAATTGAAAGACTTCCAGAAGAAAACAGAAGAGACTCAGAAGACCTTAATACCTTTCATGATTTGGGAAGTCTCTTGCAACTAAGAATGACACAGAATCAGTATTGTTTTCATGGCCTTGACAATGGATTCTGCAGAAGACACTATTCCATCTCTGTAGGACATATTTATATTTTTATATTAAAACTGCACAGAATACCATCTTCCTATGGGATCTTTATGTTCTGAATGCCTTAGTTACACCCTCAGTGCCCTTTTCCTAAGAGAAGAAAATGTGCATATAATGATAGGTTTATGTTTTGTAAGTGACTTTTAAAAACATATATTTTTGATGGACAAATTCATTCCAAGATTTTTTAGGAATCCTTCTATTTCATGAAGAATAAATTTAAAGTGGCAATTGGGTTTTTCATGCTACTAATTAGTCATTTTGTTATCATGATGACATTAGGTATAAATTATTTATTTGCTTGTATGCCTGATGTATTTTGAAGATTTGAGTTGTATAGCTACATGGTACCAGTGGTATTTCTGTTGCTGTGTTCTGTTTCTGAGGGATCTCTACTCTGGTTACCTAACTTTACATAGAAGATAACAAGGATTTGCAAAAATTCAAGGGCTATACATCTGATTGTCTAATGAATTAACAGTATACATCATACTATAAGGCTTTAATCACAATGGCTCAACTTATAACCAATGAAAAACTATTATAAGATATTAAATATTACAATACTGTTACTTTCCTCACAAGTGAAAAGCATAGGTCATTTGTACCATAATTTTCTCTAATTATAGTATGCTACAAATAGTATTTTTCTATTGTTAGCCTTACCATAGCATTATTTATATAGGTTCATCATGGAAAGAATTTGCACATTTGCAGCATCTGGGCATGTCATCTGCCTGCTGTGATCCACAGTTTGATTAGATTGGATTAAAAAGGCTACTCATTTATATTCTTGTTGACTCTTACCCAAAGATATCAATGATGCACTTTGTATAAAGATCTATTGCTTGGTTTTACTTTCTGAGATCAAGATGTTTACTAAAACATAGCTTAGTTTAATAACTTAATGGTTCTCTAAAGTGATGGAAGGTATAAGGCTATATTTAATAAATATAAACCTACAAATAATTGTTTTCAAAAACAAAACAGGAATATGACTTTTCCCAGGTGACTCAGAAGTGCTGTTGTCTTTTCTTGGCAGGATCTATCTGGTGGCATTATGAGTTGTAACATGTTTCCTTTATATGTTAATTTAGACAAGGTTAGAATGCAGAAGTACCTTGGCCTTATGCTATGTTTTAATCCATTAATATTTTCCTACTTCTTTTTTCTATAGGTGTATATATTTTGTATTAAAAGGGGTCTGATAAAACAGCTTAGTAATACTATATGTATAGATGAAACACTTTTCATGGATTGAAACATTGAGTGCAGTAAAAAAGAAATTTGTATTCATAACAACAGCAAAGCTCCCCCCCAAAAAACCCTAAAAAACAAAGAAAAACCATCATCAACAACAACACACATACCAAAAAAACTGTGTCCTAAGGTAAGGCAATACCAATGCTAGTAAAGCCAATAACTGAGCTCTGACAAGTTCTTCACAGAGACAGCAGTCAGAGAGGCCTGAGAAGGCCCATGCACTTTTCACAGTCCTGCACTAACCATGGGACAAGCCCATAAAAGTTCAAGGTGATTAACCAGACATGCAACTGCTAACTAAAATAGGAATGGTCATACTTCAGAAGATCGTAAAATCTAAAGTGGACACTACACCGTCCAAAATGTCCCTTGTTTAATAAAGCCACAGATACACAAGGAAATGGGAAAATGTGACAAGACTGAAGGAAAATTATGGAAGTAAAAAAGATAATAACTGAATTCACTTGATGAACTTAGCAGTGGACTGGGGAAGGGCAAGGAAAAAAAATAAGCAAACATCAACAATGACAAGAAATGATCTACTCTAAAGAACTGAGAGAATTTTCAGAAACATGCTCAGGGCCACAGCATTCTGGCCTGAATGTCTAACACATATAATCAGAAGTCCTACAAGAAACAGATCAGGACTAACGCAGAAAAACATTCTTAAAGACACACCCTTAGCAGCATCATAGTGATCAGTTCGGGCCAGCTCAGTGGTCCACCTCATACTGCCTGGGCAGGAGTCTCCACTACACCATCTTGATGTGTTGTAAGTAGGTAGTGGGGGGTGGAGGGAATGAGAACCACTCATGTGAAGCTAGCTTCTGGCTTTCCATGCTGTCCAAGACCCAAGCCCAGAGACTGGCACTACCCTCCTGTAGCATGGGTCTTCCTCAATTCACTTCATCAATGTAAACTCTCAAAGGTATGCCCAGAGGCTAACTCACTCTAAGCCATCCCTACATAACCACACATAGGAGGCTGGAAGCTTGTCCCCTAGGAAATTCCAGATGCAGCCAAGGTGACGTCAGTTGACCATCACAGGTGGGTGGATTGGTGACAACAGAAGAGACTGTGGACAGATCACACATTCAGGCACAGCTGGGCTTGACTGTGACAAGTCATGTTCTGCAGGAAAGGCTTGTGGGGTGTGACTAACACATAGACACTCCTGTCCATAAGAACACATCCATGGAGAAGCCCTGGGTGGGAGGGGCTAAGAGGAGCACTTTCCATGGAGTCAGGTTGCCAAGGACCAAACCTCAGTTAGCCCCCACCCCAAGCTGTGTCACAAATTAATACTGAGGAATTTGTCTCCTCAATGGAACAATTAGCATGCTCTCACTTGGTCTCATTAACACCTCACCTTAGAGAAGATTGAATGAGATGTAAATAAATGCAAAGAACTGAGTCAAGTGACACATTCATTACTGACACATTAATTACTCTCAACCTCATTCCCCGCCTCTCTTAAACAATACTACTGATACCACTAGAGACTATTGCAGATACTGGGGCTGAAGTATTGAATAAATAGCATTAAAACACACTTATTACTACTGTTATATTATTATTATTAAAACTAGAAATTCTGGGGCTACAGAGATGGCTAAGAGGTTAAGAGCACTGGCTGCTCTTCCAGAAGTCTTGAGTTTAATTCCCAGCATTCACATAGTGGCTTACAGCCATCTATGATAGGATCTAATGCCCTCTTCTGGCACGCAGGCATACATGCAGACAGAACACTGCATACATAATATTTTTTAAAATCTAGAAATCGTATGTATGTGTATATGTTTGTTCACATATACATGTGTAAGTATGGAATATGTCCTTACGCAGGAGGTGTGGGTATATGTGTCAGTGCTGAAGCCAGAAGAGGATGTTAGATACCTTGCTCTGCAATCCCTTGCCTTATTCCTTTGAGACAGGGTCAGCCACTGAAACTGGAAGTGGGCGGATGGCCAGCAAGCCTCAGCAATCCTCCTGCATTCACCACACAGTGCCAAGGTGACAGGTGTGTGTGCATGCCGTGTCTGACTCTTAACAGGGGAGCTGGGATCCAAACTCAGGTTCTCACGCTTGCATAGTGCACTTTTCAGAAAGCCATTTTTCTAGTCCTTCCAATTAAGATATGATTTCATGGAGACCAAGCTAGTGAACTTGCTAAGTAGCTGAGGATGACCTTGAACTTCTAATCTTCCTACCTTCATTTGACAAGTGATGCAATTAGAGGCACGAGCCACCATACACAACCTGCAATACTTTTAACATCTAAGTCAAATATATTAATTCATTGAAATTCATATAGCCCTGAAATTTGACTTTCATTCCCCACGGAGTATGAATAGCTGTGGGAAATAAAACTCACACATACATCCATTTCTACATTTCTTCACTAGGGTGCAACATACCATAAAGTTCAAAGTAGGGACTCAGATCAGATTGCATTTTCCTTAGGCAACCCTCCTTAAGCTCTGTAGGCCCCAGATTTCTCAACCTGTAAAATGGACGCAATATTGGTGCCAATCTTCTGCGGTCACTGTGGAGGACATAGGAGTCCGCCACGCAGGAGGCTTGGTACAGCCCACCATAGACCACAGCGGCTATGTTACAGAAATGGTAAACACACGTGGTGTGGGTAGGCATGAACAGAAAGAGGTGAGTGGGTGACAGTCTTGTCTCACAGCTGGTCATTTGTCAAGAGGGAACTTTGATTGAGAAGAATGCCCCCTCAGGCTGGTGTGTAGGCAAGGCTGCAGGGGCATTTTCTTGATTAGTGATTGAGGAGAGAGAGGGAGGAATGGGGAGAAAGAAAAAGGGAGGGAGGGAGAGAGGGGAGGGGAAGAGAGAGAGGAGGGAGGGAGGGAGAGGGAGAGAGAGAGAGAGAGAGAGAGAGAGATTGAGAGAGAGAGAGAGGAAGAGGAAGGGGGGATACTTAGAATGTAGGCAGTACCAAACATGGGCTCTGAGGGTCTGGAGGGAACAGAAGGAAAAGTCAAAGCTAGCAGAGTAGCAGCATCCCCAGGATGGCAACTTCCTGCTCCCTACTCCCTTTCCACCAGGATGAATCGACTCCAGGAGCAAGAGAGTCAATTCCCCACTTAGGTTCTTTCTGTCAAATGTCAGACAGTAACAAATACATGCAAATTACCCAAGATTTACACCTCATATTTGTTCTCTGTAAAAGGGTGCCTTGGTTACTTTTTTATTGCTGTGATGAAACACCATAGCTATTAATAGAAAGATGGGTTCATTTCTAGCTTATGGTTCCAGAGGGTTTATAATGGCAGGAAATGGGGGGGCATGGAGGCTGCAGCAGGAGATGGAGAGAGTCATCCAGTAGGAATGGTGTGAGGATTTTGGAAACCTCTAAGCCTACTTCCCAGTGATGCACTCCAGTGAGGCCACACATCCTAGGCCTCCCAAAACAGTTCCACTAACTGGGGACCATGTGTCAAAACGTATGGTCCTATGGGAATGTTCTCATCCAAATCACCCACAAATGGCAATACCTCCTAGGCTGTAATGAGAATGGAACGAGATTGTCCTTGCAAATAAAAACACTTAGAAGGGTATTAAGAGAGAGAGAAACCTCGATCTACTATCACTTGATGCAGTATGGGTCTGTACCACATAAACTTGGCTTTGCTTCAAAATGGCTTGAAGTTCACTTTATGACTCTAATTCAATATTAACAGATTTGCATGTTTTACACTGATGATTAGGATACATGATTTTTCAAAATTGATTTGGAGTGCTAACTATATACAATAAATACATAAAAAGGAAAGAGATGGATCTCTTGGCAAATACCTGGGTCAGCTGCTTCCATGTCCAAGGAGCAGAGGAGAACTACCCACTTTCTCAGGCTGCATCAGACACCAGACAGCTTAGGAGCTGTTAAGGTATGTTGATCATATTGGGCTGGGATGTGTGTGTGTGTGAAAGAGAGGGGGGGTTGTAGTTAGAATGTCTGTTACAGGTAATCAACAGGAAGTCAAATGAAAGAAATGTTCTAATAGCCCCAAAGTAATTAAGCCATCCTTCTTAAATACCGTCACTAATTTACCATATGTTGACAACTCCAGGGAACTGCTGGGCATTATATTTGGCCCTGATGCTACTCGAAGGGAGAGATAGAGCAAAACAAATGGTAAAAGATCCTTGACCCCTGGTGGAGTCCCTTGGCTGGAGGTGTCTGTCTCTCAGCTGGGAGAGTTTCATAGATTTAAAAAAATACACTGAAAAACACCAAAATCAGGGCTGGGAAAACAGCTCCATGGGAAAAGCGCTTTCCACCCAAGTGTGAGGACCTATGTTTGGATCCCCAGGACCCACACAAAGCTGGACATGCTAGTGCATATCTACACACAGGAACAAGTTGGGTGTCAGAGACAGGACGGTCACCAGGAGGTCACGGGCCACTGACTTGGCATTCACAACACTGAACAGGTGTCTCCAACAAGGTGGAGTCAGGAACCAAGAGCCATAGTTGCTTCTTACTTCTATACATGTGCTGTGGCATGTGTGCACCTGTCACATGTGAACCCACACAAACATAAACACACATTCTCACATATACACAGAGATTAAAACAAAGACTATCTTCCTCCCCCCAAAAAAGTCCCAACTTATCCCTCAGAGAATGATTCCATGTGCTTCTAAAGTAATTTTTAGGGGCTGGAGAGGTGTCTCAGAGGTTAAGAGCACTGACTGTTCTTCCAGAGGACCCAGGTTCAATTCCCAGCACCCACATGGTGGCTCACAACTATCTATGATGACATCTGGTACTCTCTTCTGTATACTGTATACATAATAAATAAATAAATTTAAAATAATTTTTAAGTTTATTTTTTTTTAAATTTGTGTGGAGGTATGGTATGTGCCTACCTACACCACAGCACATGTGTAGAGATCAGGGAAGACTTGACAGACTTGGTGTAGCTATAGTGTGTTCTGGGGGGCCCAACACAGGCCATTAGGGTTATATCTTTGGATGGAAAGTACCACTGAGCCACCTGGCCAGCCTTCCACTGTGTGCTTTTTAAAAATGGCACTGAAGTCTCTGTCTACATCTTTTTCCTTCCACACTTACAAATTATCTTACTTTTCTATTTATTGTAACATTTCAGTCCTCCATTACCTCATCTTCTATCTATCTTCAGAATAGAACAGTACTGACGTCAGACAGATATGAGTCAGCAGGAAGGGGTGAGATGTACACTATCCACAGAGACACCCATGACTGACACTGGCCAGGAAAGACCCTAAGCACAGAGCCAAGTAACTGTCTGTGAAGAACTCAAGGCCAGAGGCCTCACTGGTGAGCTCTCCTACATTGTCAAAAAAAGGGACAGCATCAATTTTCACACCTTATTCAGCAAAAGATTAGAAGACATATTTCTGCAGTCACTTTAGAAGGCCAGAATCACGCTGATACCAACATTTGAAAGACTTTTACAGGAAAAGGAAACTATAGGTCACACCTCTCATGCCTCAGCAGAAAACTAGCAAAGTGAAATCAAGCCTCATAAAAAGATAATTGCATAGCACGACCCAGTGGGATTTACCCCAGAAGTATATAAGAGACACAAGACAAATGAGAAGAAAAAAGTGAACAGTGGGTCTCTGGGGGAGCTGTAGACCAGATGTCAGCAATGCCTCCATCCTGCAGAAAGAACAGACACTCTCAGTTTGGGAGCTGTGGCGCATGATGGGTTGGTGGAGGAAGATCATGGTGCACTCTCTTCCAGAGGGGTTATCCTACCTGTGATGCTCAAAGATCGGACTCATAGTTGGTCAGAGCTGGAAGGGACTTTAAATCCTGTCTTGCAAAAGAGGGACACTGAGGATCAGAGCAGCAGTATGAGCTGAAATGGTTAGGGGACTGATAGGAACCCAGCTCTTACACTCAGTCACACTCTCTCTTGTCCAGCTGCTCCAAAGACTATAATTTCTCCAGATATTATACTGCTTAGAAACTTCAGGGAACAGATAATATGATCCAATGCTTGCACTGTACTTGCCTTGTGTCAGGCAAGATTTAAATGCTATCTATTAACCAACTTTATTGCCAGAGAAACCCGACCAGATGATACCATTAATGTTATCACTTTATGGATGAAAACACGGAGTCGGGGAAAGGCTACGGAACTTGTCAAACTCACTTATCTGGTAAGTGGTGGTACTTAGGTCTCTGCAGTCCTTTCTCCCTCCGTTTTTCTCCCTCTTCAGGGTATTTAAAGGCTGGCTTCAGCTCTACCCTGTAAGGGTCAGCACTGTGGATCCCAAGCTGACTCTAAAGCACCCCCATGTGGAAGAGAGGCTTCTTGTGATACACTGAAGTATCTGGGATTACAGATTAATTGCACAGCTCTGTGCTATTATGGTTTGACTGTGAATTGCCCTCCACAGACTCATGGGGGTATGGCTGGTGGTAGGAGGTTCTGGAACCTTTAGGAGAAAGCAGGTCACTTGGGTATTTGTCCAAAGAAGGCACCTTCTCTCTCTCTCCTCTCTCCCTCTGCTTTCTGTTCTTCCAGAAAAGAAGAACACACTTTGCATGCACTCCTCTACATTAAATTTTACTGCACACTTCTGCCCCATCCTATCCTGCCCAAGCACAAGGGGCTGAGCAACTGTCAATTGAACCATCTGATCATGAGCCCCAAAATGTATTTCATTCCTTAAGTTCTTCTCTCAGGTATTTTGATCAATGCAATGTAAAAAGCAACCAACAATCCATGACCCATTACAGAGTTCAGAGTGGCTTACAGCATCTTCAAGATGTTCTCAGTTTAATTTCTAAATCTAAGGACTGTGCAGAGCAATTCAGTGTTGCCAGTGCTGGGTATGCTGGTCACCGGTGTTCATAAAGACATTGCCATTTAATGAATGTTTCTAGTGCTGCCTTCATGGACTTGATTCCATGTTGTGCTGACTGTCAAGATCTTGAATGTGGGGTCCTAAGCATTATAAACTTTCTAACCCTGGAGTCTAGCACTCAGCACACAGCAACAACCTTGGGGGAGATGCTGGATGAATGGGTAGGAGCATGCATGTATATCAGCCAGTGAGAGAAACACTCAATAGACACTAGTTAAAATTCTGGTATATTCCCTTTACAGCTAAAAAATATTGAGTGATAATTTTCCACTGTTGCTTTGGATTAAACGAGGTCGTTAATTGCCTCGGACATCTGCTGCCTAATATATTCAACATCATCCCTTTTGTGAGCATATATCCTACCTTCTCTGCTCTTGCCTCCCTCTGAGAACTATTGTAGGAGGCTTTCAGGGCTCATCGCGTGCGCATGTGTGGATGCTCATGGACAAGAGTGGCAAAGACTGTTATGTCCATATGACAATCAACCAAGATGCTGCAGTTAGCAAACAAGGAGTCCAAGCATCCTTCTGCAGAGGGCGGGGCCATGAGTGACCAGGGAGTGAGATGATTTTCTTTCCTAGTGCCAGGTCTTAGAGACAGTCTGCCACCGACCTTCACCTTCACCTGGCAGCTCTCTATGCTCAGCAGCAAGATTTCCTCAAGTCTACTCCCAAGTCACTTCCTCTGTGTGACATCAAAACTCCATGTAGGAGACTCAGCTATGCAGACAGCAGGGTGGGCGGGGACTTGAACTTCAACTCTGCAGAATCTGGGAGCTTTTTTAGGCAAATGGAGAGGCCACTGGCTTCCAAATACCTCAGAAAGCCTAGGCTCTGAGGGCCAGCGTTATCATGCTATGAATTCAGATGTTCACATTAAGACATTTCCTGCTCTCCCCATCCCAATCTCCTGTTTTACAGTGCTGTGTGCATGCTACATGCTGCATGCATGCATGCATGCTTTGGAGAGGTATGCAGGCAGTTTGGCTTAATAATGAAGATCTGGGGCTGAGGATTGCATGGAGCAGCTGCAGGCTGGTCTAAAATTCAGGATGGAAGGATGGAGATGTGGTGGTGCTTCGAGAAGCATGGTAGGTTATTATAGCAGCAGCAGCACACACTGGGTAACGGACAGCCCAGGAAAAGGAGACTATCAGGCAGGTCCAGTCCAGGTTGGAAGGTAGATATTGTCCTTTAACTGCTCTGATTTTGTAGCAGGGGCTTCCTTCAATGTGCCATATACTATTAGAACAGAGATACATGTAGTATAGTGTCTCTTAAGTAACAAGCTAGTCTGGCCAGATGGCGTGGTCCTCCCTGGATACTGTCCAACCTGGTCATTCCCATTCCTCATACTAGCATGTCAGTCGGATGGTTGTTCCAGATGTCCCTCCTACTCAGGCATTTCCCCCAAGCATGTGTTATTAGGTTAGAGGGTGTGTCAGTAGAAGAGAAGGCCTCACAGAGAACAGTGTCCCTGGTGTAGGCCTTTCCTACCATGTCACTCTGCGATTGCGTGGCGCCATACATAGTGATCCCATTGGAAGGTGCTGCTGGCTGTGGCGTGTCAGGCTGGATGTAGCCTCTTCTGTCAATTAGACTGCAAAAGGACAAGCACAGGAAGAAGAGGGTGAGGAAAAGCTCAAAGATGATAGCAACATGATTTAAATGTCTAGGCCTGGGGTCCCTCTACAATGGATAATTTCAAGTGTCAATAGGATCAGGTCTAGAATCCCCTGGGAGATGGGCCTATGGCGTGTCTGTGGGAGATGATCTTGATTAGATTAATTGAGGTGGGACAGACTCTAGCAGCGTCCCCTTAGTTACCTCCACTGCCACAACTGTTCTCTAGCTTCAAGGTCATGTCATCTTATCACACCAAACCAGAAATGTATTCTGAGCGCCCACACTGTGCTGGTGCATTGTGGGAGAACAGAGCAGACCACACCTGCACACACTCTGCTTTGCTCTCTATTTATTTTCAAACCATCCCACCAAAGCCACATTCTTTTTGTTCCTCTGTCCACTGACACTGGTCTGGAGAAGAACACTCTGGCCTGAATTGTGCCAATCTCTGCACCACCTGTGAATGTGACCTTATTTGTAACCTATGGTTACTTGGCAGAGATAACCATGAGAAGATGAATTCCTAGTTCAGCCCATTGTGACTGGTGTCCTTAAGAAGGGAAGAAACAGACGTAGGAAGGAAGCCACAAAACACAGACACACAGACTAGAATGTAGAAGCTACAGACCAAGGATGGCTGGCCACCACCAGAGGCTGGGCAGAGGAGGATAAACACGCCCTACTTAGAGGGAGCAAGACTCAACAGCTACTGCCTTCATTTTAGACATCTGATCTCCAATTGTGAGAACTCTGTTGTCTCAAGCCCTTCCCCCCATGACACTTTGTTACAGCACCCCAGCAAGTGCCAGAGGACTTAGCTTCAGAGAATCCCCGGAGGGAGACTCAAGGTCTGAACAGGGTGCATGACAGGAGGCTTGGTCTGTGGCAGCAGGTATTCCTGACCACTTGGAGAACTGCTCTGCCTGTATCAGGGATGTTGCAATAGGAGGTTCCTGCCCGAGCCCTGGAATAACTACAAGCTGAAGATAAAAGATGAAATAAACCTTTCCTCTCTGAGTTGCTTTGGGCCATTGTGCTTTGTCACAGCAATAGAAGCTACAACTAAGACAGGTCCCCTCATACCTTACTTGGTAGTTTGAATGTAATTGGGCCCCATAAGCTCATAGGGAGCGGCACTATTAGGGAGTGTGGCCTGTTGGAGGAAGTGCGTCATTGTGGAGGTGAGCTTTGAGGTCTCATATACGCTCAAGCTACACTCAGTATCTTATTTCAGTTCCTATAGCCTTCTGATCAAGATGCAGACTCTCAGCTCCAGCACCATGTCGGCCTCATACTACGTCACACCATGATAATGGACTAAATCTCTGAAACTATAAGCCACCCCATTAAATGTGGTCATGGTGTCTCCTCACAGCAATGGAAACCCTAACAAGGTACCCTACCCATTTCCTCTGTTTCTCCATCTTCCCTAGCCTCTCATCAGTTTTGGCTTCTCTTGACTAGCTAGACCACACCCTTCATCATAGACTTCTTGAAAAAGGCAACTCAGGCCATGACTGAGGTAGGTGGATGGCACTGCTGAGCAGGCTGGCATGATGGGAAGGTCTTACTTCATGAGGGCACAGAGCTGAGGGAAGAGAAGGCAAGATGAACCAGGAGGGAAGAACAGAGGAACACATCATCACTTTTATTGGTCTGGGACCAGCCCAAGGGTTCCCTTTAACACTCAGATGAGTCTGGTCCTTTCCCTATGGATGGACCAGAATCTGTCAAGTAGATTCAATGGGGTGGGGTGGAAGAGGATAGAGATCACCCCAGCCAGCATCCTGGGTCTCCACAAGTAAGATGAAACCCAGCTCAGTATGCCAATCTCAGCAACTGCCGCTAACCTCTAACCAGTGACTTTCTATTCAAATGACCCAAATAGAGCTGCAGTCCCTGACACAAATCTAGAGCATCTTTTGGCTTTTCTCTGCTCATCCTACACATGCCCTCCCCCCACTTTCCCTTCTAAGACCCCTCAGACAGTTTCTAGGCAAGCTATCTAAATCAGGACTACTTGCTCAAGTAGACATTTCAATCAGAAGATCTCAGTTTACCTTTCAGCTAGCCATTCAAGCAGTTCTATGAAGGAGGGCCAGTTGAGAAGGGTCCCTTTCAAAGGACTTGGATCTTGAAGAGTATGGCCCAAATCTAGCCCAAAACACTGTCTTAGTCAGGGTTGCTATTTCTTTCTTTCTTTCTTTCTTTCTTTCTTTCTTTCTTTCTTTCTTTTTTTAAATGTTAAGTTTTTCTTTTTTAATGTTTTTTAAACATTTATTTATTTATTTATTTATTTATTTATTTTGCCTTGGTGTTTGCCTGGAACTGGAACTACAGACAGTTGTTAGCTGCCATGTGGGTGCTGGGAATTGAACCCGGGTCCTCTGGAAGAGCAGACGGTGCTCTTAACCACTGAGCCATCTCTCCAGCCCCCAGGGTTGCTATTTCTGTGATGAGACCCTAACCAAAGAAACTTGAGGAGGGAAGCCTTGCTAGTTCACACTTCCATATCACTGTTCATCAAAGGCAGTCAGGACAGGAACTCACACAGGGCAGGAACCTGGGGCAGGAGCTGATGCAGAGGCCATGGAGCGGGGTGCTGCTTACTGGCTTGCTCCCCTTGGCTTTCTCAGTCTGTTTCCTTTTAGAATCCAGGACCATCTGCCCAGAGATGGCCCCACTACATTGGGTTAGGCCTTCCTCCATCAGTCATTAAGAAAATGCTCTCCAGGCCTGTCTACAGCCAGATCTTAGGGAGACATTTTCTCAGTTGGGGTTCCCTTGTCTCCAGTGACTCTAGCCTGCCTCAAGCTGACAAAACTGTCCTGTACAACTGACCCTTTATCAACCTGACACATAAATGTGTCAATTTTCAATTAGAACTTTTCCTTTCTCGTTTATATCCAAGATGGCACATTAATTTAATATCACAATATAGAACATAATTTTATAAGTCCCACATTCCTTACAAATTAAAACTTCAGTCTTTAAAATATCTAATCTCCTTAAAAATCTACAATTTCTTTTAAAAGTTCAAAGTCTTTCAGTTGTGGGATCCTATAAAAATCAAAGTCAAATACTTTCTTCTCACTTCAAGAGAGAAGAACCAGGGCACAGTCACAATCTAAACAAAGCAAAACCAAACTCCAACTGTGTGAATAACACAATGTTTCATGTCTGGGATTCACTCCTGATCTTCTGGGCTCTTCAAGGGGCTTGAGTCACTTCTCTGGTCCTGCCCTCTGCAGTACACACAGCTTTTGTTTTTGGCATCACTGTGCTGCTGCTCATGGTAGCCATCCCATTATACCAGCATCTCCAAAATACTGGGACCTTTTGCTGCAACTGGGCTGCACTTTCACCAATAGCCTCTTCTTGGCTCTCTTAGTGGTGCTAAAACTCAACTTCTCTGAAAGATGCTCTTAATTCTTGGCCTTCAACTGCTACTGAGGCTATATTACCAATAGCCTCTCATAGACGCTCTGCATGGTGCCAAGCCTCACCTTCTCTGCATGACCCCTTCCAACCTGGGCCTTCAACTGCCACTGAAACTGTCCCTTTACCACTGGTCTCTCCTGGCCTCTCACAGAACAAAGCCTCAGCTGCTCTCCATGACCCCTTCATGCCTTCAAAACCAGCACCACCTGGGTGACTCTTAGATATCACGTTCAGCTGCCAGTGCAAGGTATGACTTTGGCTATCTCTGAAACACAGCTCCTGAGGAAACACTTCCCAGAAGACTTCACATTGTTTTTTAATCACCACTAATTTCTCAGGCCCAGTTGGCCAGCATCAATTGTCTCAGCAAAGGTTTCATTTCAGTAGTCTTGTTAATCACAGCAGACACTTCAGCCCCAGCTAACCAGAACCATAGGATCTTAATTTAAAATAACAAACGGCTTGATTTGAGTCTTTAAACTTCTGAAACTTCACTTCCATTGTCTGTATTACCCTCAACATCTTGCAAACTCCCACAGAACAGCCCATCAAGCTTGAACACTCAAGGGCTTCTCTCAAATAAAATTCTAAAGCTTGCTTACAATTCTCTCCCAAACGACATGGCCAGGTCTGTCATGGCAATAAACCTGGTATCAGCTTCTCTTAGCTGGGGTTGCATTGCTGTGATGAAAGAAACACCATGTCCAAAGAAACTTGGGGAGGAAAGGGTTTGTTTGGCTCACACTCACACATCACTGTTCATCAAAGGAAGTCAGGACAGGAACTCAAGTAGGGCAGGAACCTATAGGCAGGAGCTGATGCAGAGGCCATGGAGGGGTGCTGCTTACTGGCGTGCTCCCCATGGCTTGTCCAGCCTGCTTTCTTATAGAAACCAGGACCATTTAGGTAGGGATGGGACCACTCACAATGAGTTGGACCCTTCCCCATTGATCCCTAAGAAAATGTCCTGCAGGTTTGCCTACAGCCAGACCTTAGGAAGGAATTTGAGGTTCCCTTCTCTCTAATGACTGCAGCTTGTGTCAGGCCGAAGTAAAACCAGCCAGTACAAACTACAAGTCAATCCAGTTGTGAAGGAGGCCATTTTGGTCATGACAAGTTTTGATCTGTAAATATACAAGCTGGGCCATATGCAAACCCAGGATGGGGAATGGGAAGCAATGGGAATTTCGGTTCCTTTCCTGGACTCCAGTGTGTATTCTGGTTAAGGGAACAATGGTTTGGGGCTTTTCTGTCACACTCTTTCAAATCCCCTCCATGATCTATCCTTGGACTCATCACTGGGCTCACAGAAAGATAATCTAAGACAGTGAGTGATTTATAGCTCTCCAAGGTATTTCCTGACCTAAGGACCCACTGAGAAGGCAGCCCAGGGGATCTGGATGTCTTCATGAGGCCTGACCCTCTGTCTCCAGCCAATCCTTTTCTCTGAGCTTTGTCTGCTCCTGTCTGTTTCCTAAGAGGAGTGCCTCAAGAGTAGATGGGGAGCCACATGGTGGTGGTCCACACCTTTAATCCCAGCACTGGGGAGGCAGAGACAGGTGGAACTCCAAGTTTGAGGCCAGCCTGGTCTACAAAGTGAGTTCCAGGATAGCCAGGGCTATTTCACAAAGAAACCTTGTCTTGAAAAACAAAATAGTAGACGGGGTTCCCCAGAGGCCCTTAGTTCAGGAGGAGACAGACATATTTGAACTTGCAACATTCTGGGCCAAAGCTGGGAGAGGGAGAACCATTGGTCGTTATCTAGTGGTCCCTCCATGATGTCAGCACAACAGCCTGGATCTATGGTTGAACGGCCTTGGCCACATGTCAGGGCTGTCCATCTCTGCCCTAATTATTCTTATTCTCTAATGAAGGTTTGCTGAGGCTGATATGGGATACAAGGAGTGTGCATCCGATAAGCACACATCACTGACATCGGTACACACAAGGGGAACTGCCTTGAAGGCTTTCCAGCCATGTTAATGGTTTCCCTGTTTTACACATTGGAGACCAGATGGAGGAAGTAGGAATCAATTAGAAACCCAGACACTTGCCGTGGATACCTGCTTAACTGGCCTTTGTAAAGGAATCATTAGTTTCTTAAATATTCTGCTCTGGTGTTACTCAAATAGTCAAATATTGGCTGTATTTGGAATTTGTACAGTTATGACCAGGGAATACATACACTGGTTCCAATGTCAGATGGCCTGATTCAGCATTTGCTGGCTGTGTAATCTTGAGTGTGCTATTTAGATTCTGTGCCTCAGTTTACTTATCCATAAGACAGAAGATAATAGTCATCTACTTTATAGGCATGCAATGAGCATTTCAAAAGTTGATACATACAAAGCACATAGGAGGCAAACATATACATACATATGGGGGGGGGAAGAGAGAGAGAGAGAGAGAGAGAGAGAGAGAGAGAGAGAGAGAGAGAGAGAATGAGAATGTTCCAGCTGCTGCCATGAGTAGTAACCACCTTCAGTAATTATCACCCCTACAACACCACCTATTCCACTCCCCCTAAATCCCCTAGATCTCCCTGGGGACTATGTAAGCAACATGCCTGCACCTCCACCATTACCATTTATCTCTATATGGTTTCTAGTTGCTTCCTATGCACAGCTCTGGCTCTTTAATTATGTTATCCACAGGTCCCAGGATATTCCAGAAGTTCAGTGTCAGTAATAAGCAAGGTCACATGCTTCTGTTTTCCTAGTCCGACATATAGAAAATTTCTTTCTAATTGGACACAGATTCAGTTCAAGATCAAAAAGGAATGAAGTATGACCGAATGAAGCCAGGCTTCTGTGTCATTGAGTGTGTCTAAGGGAAACACAGAAGAGAGTGGAACTGGGGGTCATCTGTGGGTGTGGTCAGCTCCAGTAGGTGGGGGCCAGGCATCTGTCTCTGAGCTGTATTTCCACAGAGAAGACATCAGCTTTCCTGAAGCCTTGACAGGTATACATACTGCTCTCCGACTCTTACCTGGGGGAGATGGGCCCACACAGGGCGACGCAGCAATTTGTGAAGATATTTCCATAGCTGTAGGGATTGTAATTTTCTTTACCTCTTTTGTTGGACCAAGATCCTTTTATCTGAAAGAAAAGGAGCATTAATAATTCAATGTTGAGTACCAATGCCAAAGTTTAGGGCAAACTGGACCCTGAGATACCTTTGTACGATGCAAATAAGGGCCGGGACATTAGCTGAGTGGGAGAAGGCCTGCCTAGCACATGCCAGATGCTGGTTCTATTGCTAGCACTACAGACTTCACTAGGAGAAACCAAGGCATTTTTTTCTGGTGGAAAACAAGCATTTATACAATACTTAAAATGTTCTCAAACAGTAGCTTAGATTATTAAGGAGAGAATCTCTGGGATAAAAATCCTCATTTAAGATTATTTTGTGCTACTAAAAATTCTTCTAATAAAAACCAGCAGAGACTCTTTTTCATATTCATAGCTTGCACCCTCTTACCTATTGTTTATTGCATGCTGTGCAGTGTAGGTGTGTGGCGCATGTACATGATTATGTACGGGTATGTGCTGATTGCATATGGAAGCCAAGATGCCTAATATGCTCCTCCACTGTTCTCCAAAACTGTCTTAGTCTCTTATTGAACTTAAAACATGCGGCTTCAGCTAGGCTGGCCGGCCTGAGGTCACAGGTTCTGCTTGTCTTGGTCTCCAATGTTGGGGTTACAGGCATGTGTGGCCATGTGCATACTGGGGAATCAAATTCAGGTTCCTCACAATTGCAGAGCAAATTCTTTTACTATTGAGCCATATCCCTGGCCTTCCAAACCCTAAGCTGTAACTAAGTGAATGGTACGGAAGCATTAACACGGGCTCCTTAGCTGCCAATTTAGACTGGGAATGCAGCCTCTTGTTAAAACTGCCTGTTTTGCAGATTCTAATATTCATCATTATCAAATTGAATGTGCTCTTTTAACAGTTTTTTTTAAATCTCATCTATTTTCTCATTTATTTTCCTCAATTTTTAAGGAAACTAGATCTGTTCTGAAACATTTAACATGCACAGACAGACAAAAATCATGAAGAGCTGGTGAGGACTATACTTGCTGGGGAGAAGTTTCTAGCACTACGTTTCCTGACCCCTCCTTTTACCTTCATTATGAATAGGCAGATGCTCCTGGACTCAAAGTTCAGCTTTGGGCCAGGGCGATTTCCCCCAGAAACCACAGATAGTGAGGACAAAAGTTAGACTCCAAGATGTCAGCCTGCTACGGTCTGTTCTTGGTTGGAGAAATGCCTCCAGAACTATTTTAGAGGATTTGAAGAGGCTTCTCAAGGTCAGAACTGAATGTCACAGGCTCCTCTTAGGAAGGGACTGACATCATGGTAAAATGGAGGATGCAGAGATGACTCGACATACATGATAGGAGACCCTGATAGGGTTTCCACTTCATCCCTAAAGTTCTCACAGGCAGAGTGGGATGCAGGGGGACAGGTCACCCCTGGTCTCACACTTCCTCCTCCAAGGCTACCCATGCAGATACCCACGTGTTATGGTCAGGAACTTACATCTTCATTTGTCGTCTGGTTGGAGCTGATCAAGTACGTGTGGAAACCTGAGAGGCCAACGATAGACCAGACGGAGAAGAAGCATACCACGGCCTCTAGCACAGTGGGCAAGTTAAGGGCATCAGCAGAAGGAGAACAGGGCATTCACACGGCTACCAGAGGGGCTGATGGCAAGAGGTGAAGGGCTGAGACCCCACAGGCTGTCCTCTCCAATCTCTAACCAGAAGCCTCCCTCCTTCAGTCCAGCAGCTACACTCACACTTTCTGGTACCCCTTCTCCCAATAGGGGGTACCCACAGCTCTAATGGCTGCTGGTCTCCCTGGGCATCACTTCAGAATGACATTTCTCCTTTGACCTTTACCTTCTTTGACCTTTAGCCACTTCATTTGCAATGTGACCTGCAATTACCAATTACTTCCATTAGGAGGCAGTGTGATTGGGATGTGTGTGAAGAATTGTAGAGGTTTATAGAAACAAAATGGTGTGTGCGTGTGTGTGTGTGTGTGTGTGTGTGTGTGTGTGTGTGTGTGTGTGTGTGTTCGTGTGTTTGTGTGTGTACCTATGTGCTTTTAGAAGTCAGAGTCCAACCTTGGGAGCCATTCTGTGTCAATTTCTTTTGAGCATCTGACTTGTGATGCAACCAAGGATGAATGGAAACCAGCAGTGGTCAGATCTAAATATTAAATGTTCCTCTGGGTTTGGCTTCCGAATGCCGAGGACCATTTCACCAAGAAGCATCTCCCTCTCGGAGGATGGCTTCTGGGATTCAGAGTTGCCCGCTTCTGTAGACTGTCTGGTCTGAGCTTATGAAGCAGGTAAGAATCGCTTATGCCTAGAGGGTGACTCTAGGTATGGAATTGGGCTGCAGTGCTCCATCTTAGAGACCCTTGTCCAGCTCCACAGTCATTCCCTGGCATTGAAAGAGGACAGTGAGAGGAAACCAGGCAATCAATGTGATGTGTCACTACCAAAAGAGGAACAGCATGGCCTTCTTCACCAGATGGCATTGATCAACCAAGAATGCAGTAATTTGAAAGGATGAGAAAATTTTCCCATCCCACAAATGTTTATAAGAGTCTATTTACAAGATACAGATGTTTCTCAGGAAAAACCAATTCATCCTGAGGCAGATCCGGGGTTTAAATATACATCTTGCATTCTCCTAGCAATGAGTTACAGACTGGGGAGAGTAGAGAAGCCTGTGTTTTCCTTATGTAACCGAGGATGGAGGGACATAGATCAGGCTGTGCTGTGTCACCACTAATGTTTCCAGGTGGAAATAATCCATCCTTCAAGACACGACTGAATACATTACTCAGTGCCTCTGTATGATGATGGATGCTGTTGCTTGGGACATGGAGTCTCATATTAAATGGGGGAAAGTGAACAGATCTGTGGACTGACAGTCACTATCATAGTAAGTCACAATATCTACCTTTAGAGAAGCAGATGGTTGGGAGGGTCTACAGGACAAGAGAAAAACAAGGAAGAAACCCCTAGCCAGGACCACAGAAGCCCTTGGCTTTCTCCAGAAAAGTGGCTATGGTGGAGTTTTATGTGTGCATGGAACAGTGTGGGCAGGGCTCCCATATATCATTTTTTTTCTTCCCTATCAGAGCTGGAAGGCAGGACAATTTCATGCCCTACATTGGCTACAGAGCAGAGGTGGAGTCTGGAGAGGGGCAAGATTAAGTGACCAGAGAGGGGGTAAGTGGAGGAAATGAGACTGAGGTAGGGCCAGTGGCACAGTTAGAACTCGATGCAGCTAAGGGGAAATATCAGACATTGAGATGAAGTGACACAGTAGCTGGGAAAAGATGTGGTCCAGGGGAGAAGAGAATAAAGATTGGTGTAAAACATAAGATGGGTGTCAAACATCAATCTCAGAAACACCTGTGAATCACCAGATGTTTACAGCCCAGGCAGCATGATGGGGAAGTCAAAGAAGAAGGACGTCTCAAACATGAACCGTAAAAACTGCAAAGTTAAAATAGGGTAGAGTTGAAGCAGGTGAATGGGCACTAGACTTCTAGCCACCTCATTTGCAATGTGACCTGCAATTACCAATTACTTCCATTAGGAGGCAGTGTGATTGGGATGTGTGTGAAGAATTGTAGAGGTTTATAGAAACAAAATGGCGTGTGTGTGTGTGTGTGTGTGTGTGTGTGTGTGTGTGTGTGTGTGTGTTTGTGTGTGTACCTATGTGCTTTTAGAAGTCAGAGTCCAACCTTGGGAGCCATTCTGTGTCAATTTCTTTTGAGCTAGGGTTTCTCACAGGCCTAAAGCTTGGCAAGCAAGCCATCAAGCCTTAGGAATCAGCCTGCCTCTACCTCCACAGTACCAGGATTATAAGCATTTGCAACTGGACTGTGCCAGCTTTTATACAGGGTTCTGGAACTGAACTCAGGTCCTCATGCTTGTAAGCAAGCACTTTGCCAACTGAGCCATCTCCCCAGCCTAGGAAAAAAATGGAACTCTCATATGAATATATTCTATGTTTCAGAAGAATTTCTTCACTGGTTAATAGAATACAGTGCTACTGTGAGCTTTTAGTTGTCATGAAATGACATGCCCCCAAGGGACAAAGTGATGAATTTTGCTATCCCACCCAGCTGATAATGCTGCCTAAGACTATGTAACTTGAAGAACAAGCAAGCTCTTCTTGTAACAATGGATGTAACAATGTAACATTGGCTGCCATCACCGGAGACAAGTCTGTTCTAAAGGATTCACAGGAACAGATTCACTCAATCCTGAGAATAGCTCATTGATAAATACCGTTTCTATTCAACAAATGAGGACGCCAAGGCTGGAAGCAATGAAAGAACCTATAGAAACAGCCGAGCTGTAGGTCATAGCTCAGGTGGCAGCATGCTTGTCTAGCATGCACAATGCCCTGCATTCAGTCTTTGGCATTTTGGAAAACTAGACATGGTGGTATAAACCTATGACGTTGGAGTACATCCAGAGGTAGATAGATGCAGGAGGATCAGAAGTTCAAGGTAATCCTTGGCTACAACATGACTTGGAGGCCAGCCTTGGCTACATGAGACCCTAACAACAATACTGATAGGGGAACTTAGAGTTGAATGCTGGAAGTCTGCCTAGCCAGTACAAGAATCTCCGGCTGGTTCTTTCACCAGTTCTTACTGGAAATCAATGGTCTTTGGCTGACCACATCCCAGTTCAAGGAGATAGGAACCCTTTTTTTTTTTTTTTTTTTTTTTTTAAATAAGAGTCTGGGCATCTGTGGAAACCAAAGGAAACCTTCTTATACCTACTCTCAGATTTAGGCACAGATGTTCCAACAATGCATTTCACTGGCCAGTGGCTTGACACTGAAAATGAATGTCCCAAGATACAGCCTCTGGAGAGCCCCATCACAAGAGGTGATTTACCCTCCTCCCAGCCATCCAGACCAGCTAGGATAGCCCCCAGTCTGGGAAACAGGGCACAAAACACCCCTCAAACCCATCACAGCTCCAGCTGCAGATAAGTAACAGGATCCCAGTGTGCAACCCTATCATCACCTCTCATTGGATGCTCTAGCCTACAAGCATCATTACATTCCCCAAACCCTACCCAGCTGCTACCCAAAACCTCAGCTGCTCCCTGAGACACAGACTCCACTGCCTCCAGTTTCTCCAGGAGTTCCAATTGCACCAAGAGCACCTAGCAGACCCAAACCAGTTCCTGAAACACAGACAATGCTTGCATTGGTCATTGGAACAGATGAATAGATGCCAGGGCAAAAGTATATTCAACAACATAAAGAGAACAATATGGCACCATTGGAACCTAGTAGCTCTACAACAGCAAGACCTGAACATTCCAATATAAAAGCATAGAAAAACAACCTTAAAAATGTCTTTATAAAGATGATAGAAGCCTTTAAAGAGTAAATTAAAGAGGAAATGAAAATCTCCCTTAAGGAAATAGAGAAAAAGACAAGCAAAAATTGGAAATCAATAAATCTATTAAAGAAAAATCAGAAAACTAAGAAAAAGCAATCTAACAGGTGAAGAAAACAATGCCAGATTTAAAAACTGAAACAGATGCAATTAAGACACGAACTGAGGGAGTGTTGGAAATAAAAAATCTGAGTAAACAGAAACTACAGATGTAAGCATAACCAATAGAATGCAAGAGATGGAAGATATAGTAGAGGAAATACACTTGCCAGTTAAAGAAGACTCTAAAGTTAAAAAAATCATAGCACAAAATGTCCAAAAAATCTGGGACACTATGCAAAGATCAAACCTAAGAATAATTGGAATCAAAGGAGAAGAATACCAGCTCAAAGGCACAGAAAATATATTCAACAAAATCACAGAAGAAATCTAACCTAAAAAGGAAATGCCTATGAAGATACAAGAAGCTTAAAGAACACCAAATAGTCTGCTTGCCACATAATAATCAAAACACTAAACACACAGAATAAAGAATATTAAGAGCTGCAAAGGAAAAAGGCCAAATAATTTACAAAGGTAGACCCATGAGAATAATACCCGACTGTCCAATGAAAGCAAGAAGGTCCTAGACAGATGTTATAAGGACACTAAAAGAGCATGGATGCATTCCAGATTACTATATGCAACAAAACCCTCAATCACCATAGATGGAGTAAATAAGATTCCATGATAAAACCATGACAAAATCCAGCCCTACAGACAGCACTAGAAGGAAAACTCTGACCTAAGGAAGCTAGATACACCCAGGAAGCCACAAACAATAGATAATCTCACAGAAGAAAAACCCAAAGACAGGAAATAAACATTACCTCAAAAAATAACAAGAACTAGAAACCACTGGTCATTACTATCCCTTATATCAATGAACTCAATTAACCTCTAAAAAGACACAGGCCAATACAATGGATATGAAAACAAGATCCATCCTTCTGCTGCATATAAAATCATACCTTAACTTCAAAGCACTGCCTCAGAGTAAAGGGTTCAGAAAAGACTTTCCAATCAAATGAACTCAAAAAACAAGCAGGTGTATCTATCCTAATATCTAACAAAGTAAACTTCAAACTAGATTCAATCAAAAGAGATCAGGAAAGACATTACTTATTCATCTCAGGAAAAAATCCATCAAGATGAAAATCTCAATTCTGAACATTTATGTCCCTAATACAAGGGCATTGACATATGTAAAAGAAACATTACTAAAGCTTAAACCTCACACAAAACCCCACACACTAATAGTGGGAGATTTCAATACCCCACTTGTAAGGATTCCCAGCACGCCACGTGGTGAACCCAACATGGTGCTGGCAGAATGGGAGCATATGAAGAATACACCCCTAGGCGTGGCTAAATAAATCCATGCCCACTCTTTCTCTTAAAAGGAGATGCCATGTTGCAGTCCATCTCTTCTCTCTTCTGCTTCTCTGCTCCTGGCAACTCTGCTGAATTAATTCTCGTGTGGCCCTGGTAGTGTGTGTGTGTGTGTGTGTGTGTGTGTGTGTGTGTGTGTGTCTTCTCACGTGCAAAACCAACACCACTATCACCAGTGGATAGGTCTACCAGACAGAAATTTAATAGAGAAATAATGGAGCTAACAGATACTATGACTCAAATGGACTTGATAATATACAGAACATTCTACCCAAACACCAAAAAATATACCTTCTCAGCACCCCCATGGAACCTTCTCTAAAATTGACTATGTATTTTAGACATTACATACATTGACTATGTAATGACTGGTAATTAACTCCCTTTATCCTATCAGACCACCATGGATTAAAGTTAGAGTTCAACAACACCACAAACGACAGAAAGCCTAAAAACTCATGGAAACTGATCATCTGTCAATTGAACCAACTCTGGGTCAATTAAGAAACTGGAGAAATCTCACACAAGAGACTTAATAGCACAGCCGAAAGCTCTAGAACAAATAGAAGCAAACTCATCCAGAAGTAGATGGCAGAAAATAAACTCAGGGCTGAAACCATTAAAACTGAAACAATGAGAATACAAAGAATCAATAAATCAAAGAGTTAGTTCTTTGAGAAAGTCAACAAGACGGATAAACCCTTCTCCAAACTAATAGGCAGAGAGAAAATATCCAAATTAACAAAATCAAAAATGAAAAGGGAGACATAACAGACACTGAGAAAATTCAGAGAATCATTAGGTCATACTTCAGAAATCTATACTCTACTAAATTGGAAAACCTAAAAGAAATGAACAGCTTTCTGGACATACATCACTTAACAAAATTAAATCAAGACCAGATAAACATCCTAAATAGACATATACTTCTAAGGAAATAGAAGCAGTTATTAAAAGTCTCCCAAGTATAAAAAGCCCAGGGCAAGATAGTTTCAGTGTAGGATTCTATCAGAATTTCAAAGAAGAATTAATACTAATACTCCTCAAATTGTTCCATACAATAGAAACAGAAGGACCATTTTTAAACTCTTTATGAGGCTACAGTTACTGATACTCATACTACACAAAGACTTGACAAAGAATTACAGACCAATCTTCCTAATAAATATTGATACAAAGCAAACACTCAATAAAGTACTGGCAAACCAAATCCCGAATTAAAAAATATATTTTAAAAAATCATCTACCTCACCAAGATGGCGCAGAAAGTGAAGAAGGAAGCTCCTGTCCCTCCCAAAGCCGAAGCCAAAGTGAAGGCCTTGAAAGTCAAGAAGGCAGTGCTGAAAGGTGTCCACAACCACAAGAAAAAGAAGATGTGCACATCACCCACCTTCCGGTGGCCCAAGACCTTTAGGCTCAGGAGGCAGCCCAAATATCCTCGAAAGAGCGCGCCTAGGAGAAACAAGCTTGGCCATCATCAAGTTCCCCCTGACCACTGAGTCAGCCATGAAGAAGATAGAAGACAACAACACACTTGTGTTCATTGTGGATGTCAAGGCCAACAAGCACCAGATCAAACAGGCTGTGAAGAAACTCTATGACATAGATGTGGCCAAAGTCAACACCCTCATAAGGCCTGACAGAGAGAAGAAGGTATATGTTCAGTTGGCTCCTGATTATGATGCTCTGGATGTCGCCAACAAAACTGGGATCATCTAAACTCAGTCCAGCTGGCTAATTCTAAATATACTTTTTCCACCATAAAAAAAAATCTACCATGATCAAGTAGGCTACATCTCAGAGATACATGTAGTTCAACATACAAAAAACTGCCAATGTCATCCATCATATAAGCAACCTGAAAGAAAATAAAAACCATATGATGTCATTAGATGCTGAAAAAGCCTTTGACAAAATTTAATACTCTTTCATGATAAAGGTCCTGGAGAGATCAGGAATATGGGGGAAATACCTAGATATAATAAAGGAAATGTATAGCAAGCTGACAGTCAGCATCAAACTAACTGGAGAGAAATTCAAAGAAATCCCACTAAAATCAGAAATGAGACCAGGCCGTCCCCTCTCCCCCCATATGTATTCAATATAGTTCTTAAAGTTTTAGCTAAAGCAATAAGACAACAGAAAGAGATCAAAGGGATACAAATTGGAAAGGAAGAAGTAAGACTATCTCTATTTGCAGATGATATGATTGTATACATAAGTGACCCCCAAAGTTCTACCAGGGAACTTTTACAGCTGATAAACACCTTCAGCAATGTAACAGGATATAAGATTAACTAAAAAAAAAAAAAAAAAATCAATAGCCCTCCTTACACAAATGATGCAAGAATTAAAAAAGAAATCCGGGAACCACCACCCTTTAAATGGCTGCAAATAACATCAAATATCTTGGGATAACTCTAACCAAAGAAGTGACAGAACTGTATGACAAGAATTTTAAGTCACTGAAGAAAAAGATATCAGAAAATGGAAAGATCTCCCATGCTCTTGGATAGGCAGCATCAACATAGTAAAAATGGCAATTTTATCAAAAGCAATCTACAGATTCAATGCAATCCCCATCAAAATCCCAAGGCAATTCTTCACAGACCCTTTGATGTCAGTGGAAAATTAAGTATTTCAATAAAATATTGAGCATTATCTTTAAAAAAGAAAATAAATGTCCTGTAACAAGATCAGGACATGCTACTCTTAAAAGCTGCAAAATTCTTTTGTTCATTTTTTTTTTTTTAATAGAAATGAAGGTGGAAAGATGGCTAGGTTTAAGAGAACTGCTCTTCCAGAGGGCCAGGGTTCAATTCTCTGCACCCACATGGCAGCTCACAACTGTCTGTAACTCCAGTTCCAGGGGTTTGGACACCCATGGCAAAACACTAATGCATACAAAAAATAGAAATGAAAGAAAAATTCCATTGAGGGTCAGTCTCATACGATGTTGAATGTTTTGCTGACTGAATCAGGGATGGGTTCAGATAATAATCTACTGCCAACCTCTTTCCACCTAACCCAGCCTTCAATAAGACAGGCTGGGGGCTAGCTGTGAATTTCCTTATACTGCTAAGAGTTTGCACTAAGTGGGAATGTTCAAAATGCTGACCTACAGACACCCTCCAGAGCCTTCCCTGTGAAGCAGAGAGTAGGCTGGGCAAGTATCAGTTCTATGCTCCAGGGAGCAGGATCTGCTTGCAGTGGGGAGATAGGCAAGGGAAGAAGCCACACAAAATGCCTAAGGATGCTTCAGGCTGGGGATAGTCCTAAACAGTAGGAGACCATCCAACTATGTCTTCAGCATCTTGGGGTTCCTGATCTTTTCTCACAAAGAGGCACAGAAAAAAAAAACAATTTTTCTTATATTCTCAGTAATTAAAAAAATTTTTCCCAAAGCGCCTCTGGAGACACAGAACCCCCAGTCAAGCTGCTCTGGATTTTTTTCTAATCCCTTTATTTCAGGCAGAAAGCTGAGGCCCAGAGACCACGTCCCTTTTAAGGGCTCACATAGCAAGTCAAGGCAGAACCAAACTGAACCAAATCCCTGAACTCCTAGGAGGCACTGCTTTAGCACATGTCAGTCACAGCTTTGCAGGCTCAGTGCTCCTAAGACTGAGATGGAGACTGTTCTTTTTTGGCCAAGTGTGAAATGTGTGTTGGTGGCTTTTATTATTATTATTATTATTATTATTATTATTATTACTACTACTAACCAGAATTTTTGAAGGGACTATATTCGGGGGCTCTGCATGAGCCATCCCCTTCCCACCATTTCCAAGATCTTGGGTCACCTCTCGGTGGGGCTTCAGGTGTGAACCCACAGTCCTCATTAGAGAGACCATCGAAGGATGCCTACTATTTAAAACGTAAAAACTATGTAGGTGGCCTGCAGCTGTATCTGCCTAACAGCCTATACTGAAGCAGGTGCACCCCACAGGAATGCCTTCATCATCCATCAGATGGATGACTCTACCTAGAGACAGAAAAACACAGCTGTGTTGTCACATGGCTACCCACCCATGACTGTGGCAATTGATATGAATGACTGACCGTGTAAAAAGGGGAAGTGACTGAGATCTCGCTCACAGGCTCATCTGACCATAACCCTGCTCTCAAACTTTCTTTGCCTCTATGTGGGACCAGGATCCCAACCAAACTTCCAACTGGAGCTTTAAAAAGACAAAACCTGACAAATGAGTTCTAAAGGTCACATAGATGTCAAGGTGTACAGGAACAGTAAGAAAGTCTAGAAAAGAACAACCACGGGGTGAGGGCATGAGGAGACATCTCTGGCTATCAGAGCGAGGAACTGCAATGGGACAGGACACGTCCAGATATGGATCACAGCCAAGGGTGGAGCAAAATTTAAAGTCAGTAGTAGGTGTTAGTTCTAAGAGCCACGCCCTCCCTTGAGCTCTGATGTCAAGTCCCAAATAAAGCAAGGTTACCATATGTATCTCCCTCTCCCCCCACTTTTTTTTGGGGGGGGGAGCTTCCCATTTCTCTCTCCTTCCTTTCTTCTTTTTTCTTTCTTCTTGCTTTCTCTGCTATTGTAATCATAACCTTTCTGTTAATCATAACCATATTCACCTGACAATAAAGTTTTTTCTACATAGAAACAATGTTGAGTCTCCTGCTATCTACCACCGCCTTCTGCGGCGTTCTCGTGTTCCCATCTGCATCCATAGACACCTCCTGCCAGATAACCAGGTATATACGAACCATACCAAAATACCCAGAAAATCCTAATGGTAGGGGAACAGATGCTTGATTCTAAGGCAGGTGTCTATGGACACACAACATTCCCAAGATGCTTTGGGAGACCTTTTAGGTAAAAGCCATGTTCCTGTCAACTTCCCCACTGGACAACAGCTCCATTCTCCTGTGTGCAGCCTGCCATGGTCACCCAGCAAAAGGTGTTGGTCCTGAACCTCAGCTTTTCAAGCGATGGGGTTATAGATATGAGCCAGTGCATTGGGCTCTACAACCTCACCTTTGGAACAGAAAATAAAGGAAAAATGTAAATATTTACCTCAAGAACACCTGGCTATACACACTTTGGAGTTTAGAAAGTAGTTAAAAAATGAAGTAGATTTATCTCCAGGTAATATATTGAAACAAAATCAAGTTGTAGAACAATGCAAAGAGTAGGGTCCTTAGAAGATACAAACATCTCCTTAGCCATATACAAGTATGTATTCCAACTTTATATAGACCTCTGGAAGGACAGACAGAACCTGACAAGGAATCCCACACAATGGACAGTCAGGGAAACCCTTCCTTCTCATATTTCTTTTGGAATTATTTTAGAATTTCAACCTTAATCTGCTACCCACATTGTAATCTGGGGGCTTAAACTTCAGGTCTCCCATTGGCTGGGGTGATGGGAAGACATTGGTCTCTCTGAATGGAGCAGGGCTGGTGTGGGGGGAATGTGGCTTTTACTTAGGTATCACTAGGGATGTTGCTGGATTTCCAGCACAGGTGCAGCCATAGCAGCACTAAGGATGTCTGTCACTATTTTCTTCTAGTCTTTTGGATATCAACATCTCAGCATGAATGAGCTAGCAAAAGCCTATGCTGCTTCCAATATTTCCCCACTATACCACATGGTGTCCTTTTTGCCAACCTTCTAGTAAATTCTATTAAAATAGACCAATACCCATTAGTCTGTGGGTGCCTCTCAGGCGGGTAACCATCACAATGAATGCAAATTGGAGATAAAGAGGCTTTTTAGGGGAAAGCCTTCGCAAATGCCGCATCAATTACCATTTGATTTACCAACCACAGGAAATCCTTTTCACTTTGGGAGCACTGAACAATAAGTCATGATTAAAAATGACTGTAATCCCTTTAATGGGACATTAATGCCATGCTACACTGACATGATTGTGAATGGCAGGATCCCCTCCCTGGAGGCTTCTTCAATGATGCCCAGGGCACCCTAGTCTGTCCTGCACATGTTCCTGAGGATTTCTGCCTTTGAGAATATGAGGGGTCTGGGGAGAAGTGTCAGCATACAGGTCCTTAGCATATCTGACCAGTATTTTCTGTGAGGTGCAGCTTCCACGAGTTCCTCTTCTTCTGTTTGACATGTAGGTAACTAAAGAGAATCCTAAAAACTACAGTGGGGTAACAAAGACTGTGTGTGTGTGTGTGTGTGTGTGTGTGTGTGTGTGTGTGTGTGAGAGAGAGAGAGAGAGAGAGAGAGAGAGAGAGAGAGAGAGAGAGAGAGAAAGAGAGAGACAGAGACAGAGAGAGACAGAGACAGAGAGACGGAGAGAGAGAGAAGAGAGATTTTTTTTTGAGGTTTCTGTTGTAGGTTATTTTAAGGTGTGTTACTTTTGTTTATGCTATGCTTGTTTAACTCTGTGAAGTTGTATTACTGTGCCTGTCTAACACACCTGATGGTCTAATAAAGAGCTTAACAGCCAATAGTGAGATAGGAGAGAGAATACATAGAAGGAGAGATCTGGGAGGAACAAAGGAGGAGGAGCCAGAGAGAAAGAGGAGGATGACAACAGAGCCATCCATCCATACAGCCATGGATATGAGTAAAATTAAGATTTACAGAAGAGAAAGGCCCAGAGGCAAAAGGTAGATGGGATAATTCAAACTTAAGTAAAGCTAACAAGAAACAAGCCAAGCTAAGGCCAGACATTTATACTTAATAAGTCTCTATGTGATTTATTTGGGAGCTAAGTGCCAGGTGCTTTAAAAGAGCCAAGAGCAAAAGAACCAAAAATAACCAACAGTTCTCTGTAAACATCTCAGAACTCACTGCTTCTCTTCCATCTACCCAGTGTTAATATCTCCCTTGTCTCTTGTGACCCTTTGTCTCCAAGGCACAGTAGTGCCCTGGCACAATCTTCTGATGTGTTTTGAATGTGCAATGTCCCCTACAGCTTGGTTTCTAGCTGGTGGCACTGTTTGGGTGGGGGTTGGGTTGAGAATTTTGGAAAGCTAAGGCTTAAATGGCAGGCATAGGCCACTGAGGACAAGCTTGAGACAGGCTTAGGCTCTGCTTCTGGTCCTGAGTTTGCTTCCTGTTCTGTCAAAATGAGGGGAACCTCAACCACAAAACCTTGCCTCAGTGAACTTCACCACGAGGAACTATTTCAGAGATGGGAAAAGTAACACATGTCCTCAGAATTATCACTGTTTTTCCCTCCTGCTCCTCACCCACCCTTAGGCCATGAATCCCACTAAGATACTTCTTTCCACCACATTGTCCACATAAACACAGTCTATGACTTCAAACACTCAGGCCTGCAGATGCTCACAGAGGAATTAACAAAGCAGGCCTGTGCTGTGTGTTGGCTTGTCTAGAGCCCAGACCCTTCTGAGTTGAATATGCCTCAAGGACCTGGGTCAATTGTTCTCAACCTTGTGAGTCACAGGTCTGGCTCACAGCAGGAGTTCAGCCAAGGAAGGCTGAAGGCTGAGCTGCCATGTGGCTCTTCTCTGTTTGAACCGAATTAATCTGTGTACCTAAGGTCTGGCCCTATGGGTTCTCCTTTTGTCTCTTTTGGGGCGGGGGGGGGGGGGTGAGGATGGGGCTCTCATAAACTTATGGTAGGGACAGCTACCTAACTGGCCAATGGCCCCTTCCTCTCAGCCTCTGCTCTTTGATGTGAAGAACAAAGGGAGACAGTGAAGTAGCAGGCAGGAAGAGAAGAGAAAGACAAGGAGTAACTATCCAAAGGCTGGACACCCCCACCCCCAGCTGTGACAATGACGAGGTAGTAGTTTATTGAGTCCCTTCTACTCAAGGCTGTCTGTGACCTTCTCTCTCCTTCTGTGTCACCTCTGGGAGGAGGGCACACTGGGTGTACACACCATCCAGGCTAGTAAGAGCTGGGGGTCTTTTCTCAAGTTCTGGACATCCTCTGTCAACACTGCCATTATTTATGTTGACATTTCTGGTTAAGGTGCTGTGGTTGGCTATTAGGCACCTTTCCCTCCCATCTCTCTCAGTGACATTGGATGTTTTTTAGACGAAATATGCTATGAGAAGCCTTTTTCTGGCCCTTTTATCTCATCAAAATGTTTTTATGCCATGATCAGAAGACCAGACCGAAAGTCTGAAAACATGAGTTACCTCCTCACCCTAGAGGTGTCCATTGGGCTCAGTCCAGCAGTTAGGCAATTCAGCTCAAACCCTCCTCTAGAAACTTTATGGTTCCCTCTTCTGAAGCCTACAGATCTAGAAATGGTGAGCTTACGGACGGCACCACCACCAGTCAGAGCTCTGAGCACGCAGTACTACAGGTCAGACTGACCCACCACATACTGGTGACCAGCTTTGGTTCTGGGGTTCATAAGGCAGCAGTTCTCAACCTGTGGGCTGTGACCCTTTTGTGGGTTACATACCAGATATCCTGCATATTAGATATTTACACTACAATTCGTAACAATAGCAAAATGACAGTTATAAAGTAACAAGGAAATAACTGTATGGATGGGGGTCACCACAGCACGAGGACCCATATTAAAGGGTCACGGCATTAGGAAGGCTGAGAACTGCTGTCATAAGAAATGATTGATGCTGTGGAAGTCACAGGTAAGGTTCATTTTACTATCCACTGAAGCAGCCTCCTCTGAACCCGGAGGTAACAGAGGCAGTAGAGAGCAGCTGGCCACTCTGGTGCTGGGGGGAGTGGAACCAAAAATGCCATTTCTCCCTCAGGTGAACACTTGACTCCAAGAGCAACCCTTTCTTCTTTCTGAACACAGTACCTAACTCCAGTTTTCTAGATCATTAACAGGAGACAGGACACATGGAATCTGTTCTTTAATCCTTCTTTGCTCATTATCAATACATCTACTTCCACCATGTAGACCTCATTAACAAGTTATCAGCTGACCACTAAAGAGTCTATGGTAACCGAGCACCCCTTTCCCTCTCGCCCTCTCTCTCCTTCCCCACCACACACACACACACACACACATACACACACACACACACACACACACGTTTATCCACCACTGCATTTGTCCACATCCCAGGGCTCAGTGGCATGGGTGCCTTCACTTTAAAAAGCACTGTATACATATGTGGTAGAATTCTCTACTCATCTGAAAATCACTCATGAGAATAATGAAGAATTCAAATACGATTTACCAGTTATGTGAAGAAAGACTGAGTCCTGAGGTGCTGGGCCAGCAGACCCATGTGTTTGATTCTACAACAAATTGTCAGAAGCCTATTCATCACTTAATGAGCACACACTTTTTCTTTTGAGATTCAAAATAGCATGGTGCATGCATATACACACTATTTGGGAGGGTGGGAAACGGTCTTCGTTGTTCTAAATGGCTTGAGTCTGACCTTTCAGGTTCGTGGAAGAGAGTTCTATGTCTAGACACAGTAAGTCATTGCACTTACAGAGAAATGCTGCAAGGTATCCCAGCACAGTCTCTCAAGTGGCCCAGCAGCTTCCCTTACTGCCTCATGCCCCAAACAGACCTACACTTGGGCATCCACGAAGGCGAGAAGCACCTGCCAATCACAGTGAACTTAGGCAGGCTCACAGCTCTGCTTTTCCCCAGCATAATCATGCTGGCTTCTTGGGTGGGGAGGAGAAGATAAAACTCCACATATAGCCAAGGAGTCTTCAGCTTAAACAGAGCTGCACGAGTGTCTGGAGACTCAATGTTCAGACGCTATTTATCTTACAGTGAACATTCTGAGAGGCTCCCGATGCCTTACAGAATGCATAAGAATGTGATTTATGAGAAGAAAAGCCAAAGGCAGAGTGATAAAGAGGTAAGAGTGTAGGGGTTGGTGAATACAGAATCTACAAACCAGGTCCCCACAGAACCACCAGAAAGGATATCTTGCTGGACTGTCCTTAAGGGCATTGAGGAATCCTGTTTGCTGTGAACCTGTGGGAATAAAGCCAACATTTAGTATCCAGAATTTATCCCCCATGCTCAATGCTCTCATCTACATATGAATAATAGGTGTCTAAACATCAATTAAACGATCATATTTGATGGTAGGGCACCTACTTTACTGATCAGAGAGCAGGATTTCACTGAAACCATTCAAGATGGCAGATTCATAATTAGAACCAACATCTGCAGGACTTTTTTCTTTTTAATGAAAGCAGATGCGTGTCTGTATATTTTCCCATAAATTACAGCTTTGATTGCTCTTTTGTTTTCTTCATTTTAACAGGAAAACAGAACCCTACCCTCTCTCTTCTGTTTAGCCCACATCTGTTAACATTTGGCAGCAGAGGTCTTAGGAACCCGGTACCAACAGTTTTCCTTTTTGTACGAGGAGTAAACAAAGCTAAAATTCATTTAGTGGCTCTCTTGGGGTGAAGGTGGCCCTTTGTCCTGTGATCTTGTCTTGCAGGAAAATGCTGAGAGGCTTGAGTTTAGCTATATCTCATGAGAACAGGGATTCTCTTTTATATATTGCCGTCATACATCAATAAATTTTAATGATTTTATTCCTCTGTGGGTGTGACATGTGTGGATGCCTGTGGAGGTTAGAAAATGTAGGTAGATCCTTTCTGCTAGAGTTACAAGTAGTTCTGAGCCATTCAATGTGGATCGGAGTCCTTTGGAAGCACAGAAAGCATTCTGAACCATTGAATAATCTGTGCAGCCCTGGCCTCCGAGGACGAAGTCTTGGCAATGCTATCTTGGGAGATGACGTGGGTCCTTCTGTTTTGACTAAAGCCTCTGTGCTTGAGGTGACACAGCCTTATGCCACAGAATGAACTGTTAACCTAGTGATCGTGACCGTTGCCTCTTTGTGCTGTTTAACTAGCTTAGCTGTAGGGTTAGTGGGTGGCGATATTAGTGGGTGGCAGTGTCCTATATCTCTCTGTGTGACTATCAACCCACGTCCCACTATGCAAAGGTAAAGAGGGAGCTATGCTTTGGTTCAGATTTCTCCTTCAGGAGCTCCCTCCCTGTGGGCCTACTGTCCACTAGAGAGGCATGAGGTTTACTGGGTGGTGGGAAGGTCAGCTTAAGAGGCCCTGCAATGGTTACTGATATGGAAAGATGGATGCTTAAAGCTCCGTGCCTCTCCTGAGTCCAGCATGGCCAGCAAATGACAAGCTGTAGGCCATTAGCAAAGGCAACTGCAAGACATCAGGAGGCTAAAATAGACCCTACTGTGTAGAAAACAGGATAAATGAAACATACACATTTGTGAAGTGGGATGAACATCATTCTAAGTCTGGGAAAGCAGCAGACTTCATTCTGTGTACGTGTGCATGCGCATGCGTGTGCATGTGTGCGTGTTCGTGTGTGTGTGTGTGTGTGTGTGTGTGTGTGTGTGAGAGAGAGAGAGAGAGAGAGAGAGAGAGAGAGAGAGAGAGAGAGAGAAAGAGAGAGAGCGCATGTGCACAAAGACACGTGACCTGGTGTGACTGAGAACTCCCGAGGACTAAGAGTGTGACAGTGTGATGAACTTACAAGTGTGCGTATATGTTTTCTAGCATTTATATGCATGATTGAGCAAACTAGTCTTAAAATTTTAGAGTGTAGGGCTGAAGCTAAGAATTTAATCTGATAGGGTGAAATGAAAGCATTTAGAACTTTCTAGAAGGGTGACAGATTGAGGTTGTGCCTATTTGAACCATGTAGAAATTCATTGTACTGTATAGACTTGGGCTCTGGTTAAATTTAGGTGCATGATGTTTTTATTTATTTGCAAAGTTTTTTTTTTTTTTTAATGAGAAAGTATATAAACTTTTCAAAAGGTATGTAAGGCAAAGATACTACATCCTAGTGTTAGGTGTGTGCTCTCTCTGTCCAAGTGAGCTATTGCTTCCCTCAAAACAGCATCTAACACCCTTGGTTTTCTCATTGCTGCTTTTGTGCATGAATCCACGGACTGGCTCCTGGCTCCACTTTTGCCATTTTGGGATTTAAGAAACCCTGAGAAAAGGGGTCTCTGCACAGCCACCTTGGCACTGGCTGCAGCTGGCATGAAAGAGAGGTCTCTGGGGAGAAGTAGTCTTTTCTCACAAACTCACTAACTTAAGGCTTTCAGGCCGTGTATTCCAGATTCATGCAACAACTCCAGTTTAGAACAGTGGTGAACCCTTGGGTAGCTGATGGAGTGGCCACCCTTGACTGATGCTTAGAGGCTAACGGGAGCCATTCTATGTTTCTACTTCCCCGGTCTGGATGTGAACTCTACCTAAACAGGAGTGGGGAATGGGGCCTACAGAGCTTAACCTCTCCATTCATGAGATCCATGCTGGCAAAGGAAAAAAAAAAAGCTCTCTGTTTAGATACTTCCAGAAACACACCAGAGCGAGGCTGTGTGCTTGCTAATGGGTGCTCATGCTTCAGGAAGAAATGAAGGCAAAAAGCTGCTTACTAATGTGGGTAGGAGTGACTCTAATTGAAGTTTAAAGGCTGAGATTTGCAAAGGCAATTTCAACTCTTCTCACCGTTCCCCATTGTGGGAAAGAGGGTGACTAAGAAACAAACAACAAAAAACCTCAGCATGAACTTCAGAATGGTGAATGAAAATGCTGATTTCTTATGCAAATATAGTAAAATCATTTACACACAAATCTATTTTTTTTTAAAAAAAGTTGCATTCTTTACATGTCAGAGGACGTTTGTTCATATTTTTGCACAGAATTGAGCATCTCATTGAATGTGTTTGAGAAAACCCACTATCTGTCCCTAGCCAGTTCTCTAGGGATGTGGATTTTTAAACCATGGGTCAGTAGATAAAGAAAACAGACTAAGCTATTCAGTGGTTGCCATTATGCTTGTAGTTCCTTGTGCAAAATGGAGGGATGAACCTTTCAGGGCACCCCCAGCAGACATCACTGGGGTTGAAGTGGGTGCATATATACCAAGAGGAAAGTCTTGTTAGTGTGAGTGGACCCTGCTGGTGGAGGGATGGGGATGAGGAAAGAGGGAGGGGTAAAGGGGGATGGGCAAAGTGCAAGACAGAGTGGGCAGGCTAGAAGGGAGGAGGGGCATGGGGAAAGAAGGAAGAGAAAGACAGAAATGATCCAAAAAATTGTACATCAGAATCAACTCTGAGAAGCCAAAGCTGGGCAAATGGTTACATACGTAATCTGATTCCGTCAGCATACTTACGAAGAATGACGTGGGTGATAACGAATGCAAATATAAAGACTGTCAGAAAGGACAGAGATAAAATAAACATATAAAAAAATCTGTAGTTTCTTTTCCCCACACAGTTGCCTACCCAGGGACAGTGGTGATCAAACCGTTCTGAAATGAGAGGCAGAAAAAAGAAAAGTGGAATTCAATTAATAAAATATCCGTTTACATGAGGGAGCCCCCTCCCCCCCAATACTCCAACAATATATAACAAAACAGTATCATGTATTTCCAAATGGACAGCTCAGAGAGACGATTATTAACATCGAGACATTTCAGGAACATAATTATGTTTCCAACAGAACACAGGTGTTGTGAAACATCACATGTGAATGTCTCTCAAATGGTTACTTAAAGACACAGTAGCACATATTATCAAACTCAGAAGACAAGACTCAATACTTTCTCATAAGAAACCTTTGTGTTCACAGAATAATTTTCCCTTAAATGGTGCCAGCATCTGATGACTAGGACTGGGCTGGGGCTGGCTACATCATTGGGTGGCCTCCTGATACAGTGAATGGATACAGAGTGTCATAATGGGCCTAGGGCAGGACAGAGGGACAATACTTGGTTCTCTCATCCCAGTTATAATCATTTAAGTATCACATATGCTAATATTCCTATCAGGAAAATGATGTCACTATACTTTCTTACAGAATAGCAAACTGATGAGAGACTGTGCAGGGGCAGTCAGTTCAGCATCAGTGATTAGCCCAGAGGCCAGGTCTTTGGAGGTACTTTGTCCCCTAGCATATCCACTGCCTGTGGCCCTTTGCTAGGTTTGGACACTGTATGACATTAGTCCACTGTGCCTAAGTACAACCCTAAGGCTTCTCCTTTTGGGAAATTCACACAAAGTCTGCAATGCATTTGAGATCTGTTCTTCCTCTCACAGTGATGGCAAAGTGCTTTCTCCTGCTATTTAGCTGATCTTCTATGCAGACCGACTGTTCCATATCATCCTAACAACCCACTCACGTCAGACCACCTGTCGTGAACTGGGAGATGTTCAGTATCTGACTTAGCTCTGTATTCAGGCTCTCTCCTCAGCTTCTTGCCTACCTAATTTCCATATTTTCTCTCTCTGTTCGGGTTTCACAAAACATAAAGGGAAGGTCTGCCGAGTGTTACTCTATAAATAAACTATGACAGCCGTGGTCAAGGTGGCAAGTATCATGAGCCATCAGTCAAGGATCCAACACCCCTCCATGCCGTTTGTTGAGAGGGCACAAGGACACCTGGGTGAGGGTGGTGGTCTCAGAAATGGAAGGGACACTGACTTGCAAGCCGTATGAATAAGCAGCAGTCAGTCTGAACTGAAAGCAACCAGACAAATCTCAGAGCTCAATGGCCTGGTGACAGAGCCAATGGCCCTTAAGAGATGGGCTCTTAAGGAAAGTGATTCCTATTGGTGTGGCCCTGGGAGCTTCCCATTAGCACACACTGTCAGCTAACACCTCGCTTGGCTAAGGGAGGGTGGGTAGTGCAGGGTATCTTTAGGTCAGTGAAAACCTGGGTACTAATTACATTGTTGGCTATTTGTTCAAGGCTCCAGGATCTCTAATCTCTAATGCAAGCTGTGGACTCTGACAGTATGTCAACAAAGGGCCATCGGTCCTACAAACATGTTCAGTCTGGTGGGGATGTAGATGATGGAAGGCTGAGCATAGGGTATGGCTGGTAGATGGGAACTCCTATATCTTCCTTTCGATTTTTCTGTGAGTCTAAAAACAGTCTTTAAAAATTAAACAAGCAAACATCATCTCCCATGTCATACGTCTACTGTTTATACAATGGCAGCTCTGTGTGATGAAGAATGCCAAAAGGGGAAGATGTCTGAGTGGACCAGATTTCCCAAGACTCTAAAGCTATTATTTCTGGTTGACAGCTGAGCGTAGAAAATGGGAGAGCAGAAACCAGGAGCAGATAAGCAGTGTGGGGCCAGAATCTCCCTTTGCTAGTGCACCTGGCTCTGCAGATCCTGTGTAGAGATGGAGCCTCTGAATTACAGGGAAATGGCTCTCAGCAAACGCCACATACACTGTGCAGAGGAGCCATTAGCAACTGGAAGCCTCAAGAAGATACAGCCTTACTCTGTGGGGCCCATTTCCTCAGAGCAGGCCTTTTAATTTTAGCTCAGAAATCTTTAAATCCAGCCAAGCCATCGTGCAGAGCTCTCCAGACAGCCAAGGATGACCCAATGAGTCTTGTGGGTACCAGGAGGCCTCTGGGAAGCCAGCACTTCCAGGGTAGGGCTTGGCATCTGGCTCTTCCAAAGCCTGGCCTGGAAGCCATTTCCCTTAGAAATGTGTCTTGCTGAAAACTCTTGGCTGACAAGGTCTGACTAAAATTGCAGGCTCATTGAGCTGTTTGCCATGGACTGTTTTTCATGTCTTCTGCAGATACTGAGTTCATGGTGGCTACTGGGTCTGAAGCTCCCACAGGCCCCTCTGTGGATGTGGAAAACAGGGTATCAAAGGCATGTGAGGGGGCCTGAAGGTGCTATCTATTCTATTTCCCCAACCCTGGGCTTGAAATACCTTATTTCCCTTCTACTGCCCATGAGCTGGGGGAGGAGGGGCTGGCATGCTTTATCTCTTCATTATGGACTCTGTGCATGGGTAAATCTTTCATCTGTAGGCTCAAAAGCTAACTATATTTTGACAATTCCCACTTTCAGCAATAGACCTGGCTGGCGTCTCAGGGATGCCTTCTCCCAGAAGACTTCCTGTTACTCTGTACAAATATGAGCCCTATAGACTACTATGCAGCCTGCTACCCAACTCAGAAACCTGCACACAACAGTTGACCTCATCCTTCCATCTCCAGCCACATCCAATCCATGAGCAAGACCCATGGGCTCTGCCCCATTTCCATTTGAAACTATATTAGTTTCTATTTGTTCTCAGTTGCCAAAACATTGCTGGGCTCAAATCTAACAGACACTTACTAGAGGACTGAATATACCTGTGTATAGCACCAGGACTTCCACAGGTGGTGATTAGAAACCCAAGATCATTCTCTAAAATGATGAGTTAGCTGGCTGGGGCATCCTGACCACATTTCTGATAGCATTCTGCTGTCCTGAAGTGGTCTAAGGGTTTTTCACTCTACCCTTCTAACCCCATGATTCCTGTGGGCAGGGTGGAAGCTTTTATAATCATCTCGATAAACCCGACACTCAGAAGACTTGTAATAAATATGCATCATTTATAGAAACAAATGACTTTCAGTGCCTACAGCAGGCTTAGGGATGTCCTAGTGGGCAACCGATGGTCTTAACAAAAGTGGCGGAAGGGAAGATGTTGGGCTTATCAGCCATAGGGAAAGATAAGTGGTCTTGGCATATGGTGATGCTCAGAGAAGTGGGGGCATGGAGGGGGCTGGATAATGCACTGAACAATCAAGGGGCCAGCTGGTGTCGTGAATCAGCTATTAGAGCGTGATGTGTAAAGAATAGCAACCCATTTAAAAGCTCTTCCGTGGAGACCCCAGTGATGTAGGGTTACCCAGTCACCTGCCTCAGTCTCACAGGGAGACACCATCTAGGAAAAGGAAATAGGCTCCTACCTTGAAGCCTTAATTTATTAATGACCACAGTAAGCTTCCAGACACCCACATAGTTCCACAGTTAGAAACATTACTTCCTATCATTGGACAATAGATCTCTGCCTTCTATCCTGTTCTCCATTTCACAGCCCAGGAGGCCCTGAGAAAGGTTAACAGTCTGGAAACAAGTGGCCCAGTGGCTGTGGAATTCTCTGCAAGACAGTCTCTTCTCTTATTAAAAGAAGGCCTGAGAGAGGTTGAATATAAAAGAGATCTTAGGAATAGTGGAATGCTGATTAAAATTGACAGGAACTTAGAAGTCATCGAATCAAGGTAAGAAAAATGCTTGTAAAAAGTTGTGTTTGAAAGATGCCAGAGAAAAGAATGAATTGGAAAAAAAAATTGGCAAAAAGTTGAAACTTCCCAGAAATTGGGTTTCAAAGTAGGGTTCGGTATGAACTGATGTGGTAGCCTGGGATCTTCCCCATGGGTGATCTGGAGCCAGAATTTGGCCTCCCCCCTCACCCTTCTTTTTGGAGACAAGGTCTCATGTAGCTCTGGCTGGCCTGAAATGTGCTTATATAGATCAGGCTGGCCTTAAACTCACAAAGAACCATATTCTCCTGCCTCCCCGAGTGTTGGGATTAAATGGGAGCACCAACATGCCAAGACAGAATTCTCCTTCCCTGGCCACTTGAACAAGCAGTCTTACTTCCCTAGAGAGAGACTTGAGAATTCTGTGACACCAGAGAGTTGGGAACCAACCACAGCAGAGGAGATTTGAAAGTTCTAATCTAAATGGTAATTGCATCCAAATTAAGTTAAATGTTTTTAAAGATTTGAAGTGGAAAATTGCTTTTCTCTAAACCTCAGACCTTTTTACCTCCAAAGTCACAAGTATTTCCCTTTTTAAGATATTTTGTGTGTTTTAGGACGAATGTTGGGATACAGTGACATATATCATGACTTGGCCTTATGGGTTAGACGGTACTCCTAAACAATTCTACAGAAAGTTAAAAATGAACTCCGTGAGGGTTCCAGAATGGAGTCTTCATCACTAGAGAGTCTCTACCTCCAGCCAGATCTGTTAGTAGCCCCCACTGCACCCGAGGCTGGGAAGGTTTTGGAAAAGCACCCCTGCATCCATCACTTTGAGACACTTTTTGCTTTTATATAGCCTAGGCTCTCACCTTGCAAGGCCCTAGGCATTATACAAAGCACTAGCATGAACTGGTTTTTTATTTTTTTTATTTTTAGTGCATATGTGTGCATTCTTGTGTGTATATGTGCACATGTGTGTGCATGTTTGCATGTATGTAGGGGTTGAAGAACACCCTTGTGTGTCATCCCAGAAATTCTGTAACCATCTTTTAAAATAGGGTCTCTCTCAGTGGTCTGGATCTCACCAAGTGGTTAGACTGTGTGGTGGGATTCAGGCGTTATTGGGAGAACTAAAGGTGTAGCTTTGGGGTCTTAGGACCCTAGATGGGGTGTGGCCAGCTCCCACTGAGGACCTGGTTACACACTGCCTCCCCTTCCTGTTTGTTCCTGCGGTCTCCAAAAAAAAAAAAAAAAAAAAAAAAGATTGACATTGTCACTGTGTGAGACAGTTCAACACTCCAAAATTGGCCTTAAAGTTCAATTTTATAACAGTGAATGTTTATATAAACGCCTTAACAAATATAAATCCTTTATGTAATCAATTTCTTATGAATCATTCCTACAATCAAACTGGCTAGCCAGCAAGTCCTGGGGATTCTTCTATCTCTACATCCTCAGCTCTAGGATTACAAGCACATCCCACCGTATCCACCATTTTTACACACACATCAGGGACCTAACTTGGGCCACATGCCTACAAGGCAGGGACCCTACCAACGGAAGCATCCTCAGCTAATTCTTATCATTTAGTGACCTTACAGTCCTACAGGCTCAATGCTATTGCTCCAGTTTACTGGTGAGGAAATGGCCTTGGGATCAGGTGTTCATCCAAATTCTGAACCTTTCTAGGGCTACATCTAATGCCAGCTCTTTGCTGGTCAATGTGCCAAGGGGCTGGTCTGCCGCTGTTTGGCTGTGCCATTTCAAGGGTTTTATGGGCTCCAGGCCCAGTGCGTCCACAAGACTAAGGATGCTTGGCATAGTGCTGAACGGGGACGGCTAGGCTTCCTTCAGTGGGAAACATTCAGCCCATGTCTAGAAGCTCCTACCCTTAAGAAATCTTTTAGCCCTGGGAAAGGGAGGTCACTTATTCTTAGCCAAGGGGACATTGGGGGAAATGAAGACTTAATACAGCCATGGGAACTAGACAGAGCCATTCAGTAGATGTTATAGATGGGCCTCTGGAGCCTGAGGGTGGAGTGGGGTATATGGGACCAAGCAAGCATCAGATAAAAGTTTCTTCCCATATCTTATCTTCCAAGCTCCCTTCCCTCCAAATGGATTCTGTCTAATTTACTGGAAAGCCAAAATCATATGTGTTAACTGCATAGCCTTACAGTGCTTCCAATGGGGATTTACTTACAAAGGTGGATAAATTCAGAAATATCTTTGGGGCAAAAAATTAAAACCCCAAAACACCATGTCTTATGCCTGCATGTGTTTTTACTATTTTGGCATCTCTCCAACGTCTTATAAATTAATATTCTTTGGCTTTCCAATCCTTTCTTTTAAACAATCAATTAAAACTTTTCAACATAAAAGCAATTAGTAAATGTAGAATTATTGCCTTTATGGCACAATTTCGCACCACCTTGGGCAGCTGTGCGGCCCACTCCAACATGTTCTTCCCCTCCCCATCCCTGTGGTCTCACTGGCCTGGCTCAGCTCCCCCTCACTGGCAGGGTCTTCGTTTCTTTTGCACTTGAGTTTCAAAGGAGTTTGATTGCTGGACAATGATGGTCCCCACCCACCAGTTATCTATCGGGCCAAATTATGCTCATTTGTCTCCTCAAACTGTCTAGGTTTGTCACCTGTTTTTAGCTCCACATTTTCAGTGGTAAAATTGATATCTCAAGGAGAAGGGACAAACAGCTAGTGGAGAGGCCAGCATTCTGAGGCAACGCATACTGTAACAACTACTTAGAAGCTGTTTTGGCTACCCCCTCCATTCCTTATGATAGCTAAAAACAGCAAAAGCCTAGCATTTGTTTTAATCTTATCTGTTACCCATCTTAAAAACTGGGATCAGAGTCTAAATATGAGCATGTTAACCACTCAAGGACCATCTGTCAAAACACAGTGATTGCTCACCTGATTCATCCCATTCAAGGCTAAGGAATGGAGATAAAACTGAGTTAGCTTACTGTCAGCTTTGAACTGTTCTGATCCTCACACCACCTACCCAAGGCACCCAAAAACTCCCTAGTCATTGTCCCAAACCTAAACTATCTTAGATCCCAGGAACACCAGAACGTCATAGATCATGGTAGGACAGGCCCATAGAATCAAGGGAATTGGCTCAAATCAGTTGCCAAGGCATGCACATAATGTACTTCCTTATGAGTCAACTTCGAGTCTGCCTGTGAGCCTAGCAACAGGCGCTGTCAGAGGTCCTGATCCTGCCCAGCCAATGAGGGGTGACTATGCCATCTCATCAGATGGGAACCCAGCCCGGATGCTGGGAGGAGGGTATATAAGGCTCTCCCCATTGCTGAGTAAATGAGTCTGATGTTTCCTTTTCACCTGACTCCTGGTATTTGAGCTGTTGACATCCACCTCACCCCCTCCTCCAAGGGAGCCATTAGGAGCTTGGACAACAGCAACAATCACCTTACTCCAAACAGGCACAATCATTTCATGTCCCTTGAGTGATAAAGACTTTAGTAGAGCCACACAGCAGAGCCAGATCTGAGATACAGAGCAGCCAGTCCCCAGTTCGCTTATCCTTTTTTAACACTGCAGATCTTTTGTACAGGCTCCAACCCTCCCTATAGTGAAACGCAGATCATGCAACAATGGGCTTCCAGTGAGCCGCCTTCCCAAGGCGGATGCTTACCTGTCCAGATACTTCCCATCTGGCCAGGGCTAAGAGCTATTCCCTGGACCTACCCTTTTCTTTCCTTCCTCAGGGCCTGCAGTATTCCCATCCACTCAGATGCCAACTAGAGAGAACATACTTTTTTTCCCCTCTATTCCTGATTATTCTTCATGTCGACAGAACAGCTAATCTCATTTTTAGTCTTTTCTAGCCTTCTGTTCCTGTTTCTGAAGGTCACTACAGCCTGAGTGTCTTATTCCTTCTTTTATGAGCCAGGGGCACCTCTTCCAGGAAGCCTCATTCAGTGTGTCCTCCACACTGTCGTCAGAGAGACCTTCCAATGCAAATGAAATCTTATTGGCTCCTAAGCCTATGTCCTCTGGGTGATTCTTGGTAAAGCTGCCTAGCTCTCTTCCCACGGGTGGTACCCTTGTGTGTTGGGTTGCTGGAAGTTCTGAAGGCCAGGTTTCCAAATGAGGATCTCCTGACTATCTTCCTCTAAGAACCACCAACACTGCACCTAGGTCTGTGCTGTCCATGGACTTTACTCCTCGTATCTCATTTTTCTAAAGTGGGCCACTGCTTATAACAACTACAATTCCAAAAATCTGGCAGATTTGCAGTTAGGCAGTAAATGTTTGTTATAATGACCCTGGACATTCCAAGTGGTGCCCCCGATGTGTGTGGTCTGTGCTGTTAGCAAACAATGGTACGCTGTTGGAAGGACATAGGTCTCTAAGGACTATCCTACATCTTGGTCCTGCCTTTTGGCTTGTTCACTAATGTCACCCAAAGTTCTTTCCAGATCTCATACCATGATTCCATTTTAAGAATTAAAGTTAACTGTGAGTGCTTTAAGAGAATGTAGAAGTGCTGGTGGACCTCAGCAAAGAAACTATAAATAAGAAATTTACAAAAACTGAAGCTCTGGGAGACCCAAGTTAAGCCCAGAACTAATTGCTGGCTGTAAAAGCATCCAAGAACCACAAAGTGCATATAAGGTAGTCATGCCAGCAGACTGGATCTGTATAGACTTCTTAGACACTCAATACAGGGTGTTGCTTTCGTTTCCTGTTGACTATATGAAGTGTGCAAACAACCCACTGAGTCACTGTGGTGTAGGCAGGAGAGCTTTATTCCCTAAACCAAGGCTCCCAACAGAGCAGGCAGAAGTCTCTCTCGCATGGTCAAGGGTAGCTGCTAGGTTTATGGGGTCCACTGTGAAATGGACTCATGAGAGTTTATATAAATGCAGTTCAGAACTTTGAGATGTTTCCACAAGGGCATGATATCAACCTTGGACTGCATGAGTGGACAAGTTACTCATTTCTGAAGGCAGTCATGGTTTAATGGCCTGGAAATGAGACTTTCTGAGCTGGGGCCGATGAACACATAGAGGTTCAGCTGGCTATTCTGAAGGGTTCATGGAGGATTTCTAAGATAGAGGCGTAGTCAGAAGTCTGAGAGAAGAAGTTAACCCTAACAGCAGTCTGCAGCAGATCCATCCACAGGACAGTCTGAGGCAGGAGAAAGTCTCCTGCTCAGCCTGAATTCACTGTGGCCTCTGAAAGCAGCAGACTCCCTGGACCTGAGGGGGGGAGACTTCAGGATGCTAACGCTGTTATAGACTGTGTGAGGCCAACTGGCTGAAGATGTGATAGAATCAAGAGGAGGAGGGATAGCGTGATAGAAGAGGTCAGGAAAACCAGACAAGAGAGGTCAGCAACACGCCAAGCTGCCTGCCTCTCCTCCACTCTGTTTTTAAAGCATTGGATGGAAACTGTTTTAACTACTAGGGCCATGGTTCTTAACTGGTTTTTAATTTCCCAATGCTTTGAAAATCCTATGAAAACTACTGGCCTGTACCAATCTGCCCCCTACAAAGTGACCTGCATTTCCTAAAGCCCTGCTCCTGGATAGCAGAGAAAAAACTCTATGCCTAGTGTTAGGATTCTGTTGTAGTATCTGAAGCCACACCCTGCCCTGAGTTCTGACTTCAAGCCTCATTTAAGAAGAATTCCCACCCCTGATTCTCTGTTTCTTCCCTCCAAGGAGTATTCTTTCCCTCTCTCCCTCTGTCTCTCTTTCTCTATTTCTTTTATAATAACAATAAAGTCCTTCTCAGTAGCAACAGTCTCAGTATTTCCTGAGGTGCCTACTGCCTGCCTTCCACTGTGCTACATCCATGGAGCAGGAAGCCTCTCTATTCATAGATATCTGCCAGCCATACCGAGTAACTGTGTTATCATATTATACCAGATCAAACATGATCCCAACACCTAGGAGTGTAGGTCACAGATATCAAAGTGACTTATTCCAACAACTCATTTAAACTATATTAGTGTAAGAAGACAGGCCAGCAGGTGCCTTTGACAGAGTGGCTTCTTTTCTATATAGCATGTAATATGCCATCCTTAAGGTCTCAGAAGCATATCCCTAGAAATCCAGCTATGGGTGGGAAAGTATTGTGACTCTGCTGCCATAACTCAGCTGTTGACTTAGAAGGAACGCAGCTTTGCTTGATTTAACCTTATTAAATAGTTATTTAATATTTTAGCCAACGGTCAGAGTCAACCAGTGGAAGAGGTCAGAGGTCAGTAAGTTAGTGGGTCATGGCAGCACCAAAGAAAAGAAGGAACACAAGATATATGAGGCTGTACCTGGCCTTCTACACGTTAAGTACAACTTTTCAAGACTTCATCTCTGAACTCGGATTCACTGAAATGCCACTGGATTTACTGTGAGTCACAGAAAAACACAGAAAGAATAGCTATTGCTTTAGGGAACAGGAGAGGCCTTCAACTAGCTGCTGAGTAACTACTCATATGCTAAGTTGTTCTGTGAAAGGCCCAAGCCTGTGAGTAGTTTCCATGATGTCCTTTCCATCCTGCAAGATAGCAGGAATACTGGTCAGATTTAACATTTCAAAACATATATACCTGGAGGGTCTTCAGAGGAGTGTGTGTGCACATTAGTGTGCATGTGAGTGTGTGTGTGTTTGCATGTTTGGAGGCCAGGAGTCAACTGTGGGTTTTCTTCAGTTGCCCCTCACCATCTTATTTCTCGAGAAAGGGTTTCTCTCTGGCCAATTTGCTACATGAAGCTGGCAGTGAGCCCCAGGGTTCTCCTTCCCTAAGCACTGGGAGATTACAGGTATGTGCCACTATGCTAACTTTTATTTTTTTTAAAGTGCTTTCTAGGGGGCTGAACTTAGACCCCATGTCACAAGTATCTTGCCCCGTGAGCCATCTTCCTAGTCCTGAAACTCAATGCCCTTCGTAGATGTTTGAGGGTGGAGTCACAGGTTTCATTTAATTTAGATCAGGTGAAGCAAACCTTGTCTTTTTTTTTCCCAGCTGAGGACACTGACCTCACCATAGAGCCAAAAGCAATAGAGTTTAAAAATGATTCCTCATCCCCCAAAGACAAGACTGGAACAGAGACGATATAAATTCCTAAGAGAAATCTTCGGTTTGTTCTCCTCCCAGGCCAGTGCATCAAAGAAGCTCATGTATGCATCTGTGGGGAAGGGAAAGCACAGCACAAGCCTTTAATGTATGAAAAGAGCCTAGAGGAGTAGAGGATGGGAGGCTTCTTGAGGCATGCGTACTAAAATGTGAAGCTAAGAAAGAAGCCAAAGGCTGGGAGCTGGAGCCAGAAGGCATTGAGAAACATGGTGCATGCTTAGCTGGGCATAGGGCTTATGGGATGGTCATGGGGCTCACGAGCCTTCAGACAGGTGGAGAGTTCTGGTTCCTTTTCACTAGTGGTCAGATTCTGCTGATAATGGTTACCCAAGAGTCAGGCAGAAGCTGCATGTGTAGGGAACAGGAATTGGGGGTTCTCTAAGAGACCTCTGTGTAGGTAAGAGCTATTGGTAACCTGTGGCTGCTGTGACAGTGTGTGTGTGTGTGTGTGTGTGAGGGGGGATGCATTTGGGGTCTACCTGCTGAGTGAAAGCCCAGGATCTGGTGATGGGTCAGGAAGTGCCTACTGAGATTCTCTTAGGCATGAGCAACATTGACAGTGACATCAAAAGGAAAGACTGATGTGGGGTGTCTGTGTCTCCCCAAGTGGAAGTGTATGCTATCAGGTACATCTACCAAGTCTGGAGCTTGGAAGGGAGATTGAGCTGGGTATACATTCAAAAGAGACATACAGCCACAGACTGGACATAAACAAAAGGACAGAGCAAGTCCAAGAAAGCAGCAGCAGGGGAGAAGGGAGGAGAAGAGGAGGAGGAGGGAGGGAAGGAGGGAGGGAGGGAGAGAGAAAAGTCTGGCCAACAGAAACAGACTTCAGTGGAGTAATTGCTATGGCTGTTTTGGGTGTTGAAGAGTATTTTTAAAGCTGACTGCATTTGGACAATTCCACAGAAAGCAGGCTAGTACTTGGCCAGAGGTTACCCTCTACTAGCTTAGACCCAGCTGCAGTCACAAGCCCTGAAGGACAAGCAGCCTCTCTGGACTATGTATGGACATTAACCCCAGATAGGATGAACCAAAACTCCAGAAATTCTGTGGTTTAGACAGTGAGCATACTTGTTTTGTCTAAAATAACTTCAATAATCAAACAAAATACATCCACTGACCATAAAAGACACCATACATGATAAAATTTAATGTAAACGTATCATGTTAAATCATCAGGAACTAAGGAACTGGTTTTGGAGCATCTGCAAGAGATCCTGCTCTTGCAGAGGACCAGGGTTCAGTTCCCAGCACCCACATTGGGCAGCTCACAGCTACCTGTAGTTGCAGCTTCAAGGGATCTAACTCCCTCTTTTGGCCTCCAGGGGTATCTGCATGCATGTGGTACATATACAGAGAAGCATACACACATAAACAAAAAATTTAAAAAGAAAGCATGTTTTAAAAGTTCTTATACACATGGGTCCACGTCTTCTATGAGAAAATATGATAGGCACATCCAGAAAGTCCCACAGGGCTAAGCAGTTGGCAATTCTGGTTCCATGGATGGTCAGATTTCCCACTGGACACTTATAATTGGTGTTCTGATTTTGTGATGGCTGCCCAAATACCTGGACTATGGATAGAGAGTGCTGACTCTGCATGGGAGAGAACTCTGGTTCTTTTAAAAATAATCTCTTGCTGTAAATGAGCAAATTGACATTCTGGGTAGCTCTGCTCTTGGAACACCAATATAAGTTGAGCTCTTAGGTCTAAGATTAGAGCCTCTAGTGAGCATCTATCTCTATCTTTCTAGTGTGGGCAAGTTCAGCCCTGCCTTTTCTCACTTGCTATTCAGTTTCTTTCTGCATCCTTGAGCTGCCCAGAAAGTCAGGGTGATCAACATTTCAGACCTTTAGAGACCAGGCTCATTGAAGCATCACGGTGGGGGGGTAGTTTGTTCCCACTCAAGGCCCAGATTCCTGACTCTGACCCTAGGGAAGGTCCATTCAGCTTCTCTCTGGGGGCAAAGGTGGGTGGGGTCATTGCTGAAACCACAAGGATGCCATGGAGGGGATATGTGGCAGTCACCTCTGTGAAGCACAAGGATCCATCTCCAAGGATATGGAAAACAAGTCCAAGCAGCATGCTAGCATGCTTTTATCCCCATGGAGAAGAGACTCAGGCTCCTCTGGAATCTCATGGTATCTAAGGTTCTTTCTATTTATTCTAGCTGAAGCAGCACTAGCTCAGAGTCCAGCCCTTCTGCTCAGCTGCTACCCCCAGGTGTTTGTGAAGGACTTGCCTTCTCCCTAAGCTCTGTCTACGTGTCTGCCTCTGTTCCCTTCTGTGGCCCCAGAAGAGAGGAAGATATTGCTTAGGAGAGGGATAAAGTGAGGTTTTCTGCTCTCATATCTTAACACTTTAATCAGTTAAGAAGCCCGACTCATTCGGCAAACAGCGGCTCATGTTCTTTATACCGTTCTGATGCCTGATAAACTACACAGCTGAGCAAAAGACAAGACTACCATGTTGGTTAAGGGGAGACAGTTGGTTAAGGCTAACTGCTGGGTATCCCCTCAGGCATGCTGTACCCTCATCAGCTCTGGGGGAACCTCTATCTCATATGGAAAGAGCCATATCACAACTACTCACAATGGTTCCTCTTCCTGGCACTAAGGTCTCTGTTCTCTAGTTTCTGACTTCACATACATCATCACCTCTCACCCTTCCACATGCCTGACTGCTTTCTCTGTCTTCTCCTTTCCCATGACTTCCCACATTTGCATTTTGTTTTCTCTCCCTCCTGTGTCTGATTTCACGGGCACTAGGATGTATATCCCACTCCATTTGGCTCTGCAAAGCTCATCTCACTGTGTCTAGGTCCTCCCATCTGTGTTAGGGTACCACAGACCAAGTTCTGGATGGAAAGCTAAATTTAACAGACTCCGGTCATCAGCTATGACAGTAAAAATATGCAAACATCACCGTTCTTTAAAGCCATGGTGTCTACCCTTTGACATTGTGATGTGACCTATCAATGTGTTGTGCTGCATTCATAACTCTCCTGGGATACATTCAGCCCAGGAGAGTTTAAAACCAACACATGTGACTTAAAGCATTAAGTTCTAACATGAGAAATGTTAACATTTGAGCATCAGAGGAGACAATCGCCTTTGTGCCTTAGGACCATGGTGCCCTGGAGGTCTCTCCTCTGATAAATTTCTGGGCTCCACCCAGGTCTTCCCATTCCTTAGCCACTCCCTTGGCCTTGGCCAGTGTCCCATCTCCTGGCTGTATCTAGCAGTTGACTTTGCAGTATATGTGTATAGAGAGCGCACTCAAACACACATACGTCACTCATTGTCCTTTGCTCTCATGATAAAATGGAACCTTCCTGCTCTGCCTCACTGCGGTGCCCTGAATCTCTGGTCCCTCATTCTGCCTGTTTGTTCCTGTCCCAGATCTTCATAACCCACCCTAGCAACTTCGTGCATATAATGTCTTTTTCATATGCTCCCACATAACCTGTGTGTTCCTATGTGTTATTTATTTCCTGTGTCTGCTGATCTACCTGTAAACTCATTAGACAAGACCCCCTCATTCATCACAATCTCCCAGCATCCACCTGGCATAGGGCCAGGCACACAACCAGCAATCAGTCTATAGCTTACACAGGCTGAGCTCATAACCCTAAGGGATCTTTAACTCTGGTACTCACACCACTCAGCTGTGTGCCCTGACCCAGGGGCATGTATACTAGTGGCTTTTTATCGTGCTGCAAAGTGCCAGCATGATCAGAGATGGGGGAGGGAGGGTGCATCATGCTTCAATTCCTTGGTGAAAAATAAACCCATAATTGGGTAGGGGAAGTGGTTTTTCACTGGTTACTTTTTATCATATGACAAATGGTACAGCACTCTGCTATATACTGTTGCAAGTTTAACCCCCTAAGAGGCAAGAATACAATCTAATACTACAGCAACTGCCGCTGGAAGGCTCCTATTACAAGAGTGTGTGGGCCTTGAAAACAAGTACTGCTCCAATCAGAACGATACAATGAGTATTTACCTGTGGGAAAGTTTAAGCTTCCTAGAAGTGTGGGTACCCATTTCTCAGGCTACCCCCCTTTCAAGACAGGGTCTCTCTCTGTAGCCTTGACTGTCCTGGAACTCGCTCTGTACACCAGGCTAGCCTTAAACTCACAGAGGTCTGCTGTCCTCTTTTTAAACTGTTGCTGCCTTTTTAGCCTCTAGTCAGCAATTGCAACTCCTCCATTACCAGCAGTGATAAGGCTACAAGGGCCGTAGCTGAAGGAAATTCTGTTCCCTCAGGCACCGACTCCTTCAAAGCTACCAAGGGAATTAGCTAAATCTATGTTCCCCTAAAGAACTCAAGACTCAAAGGTTGAGGTGGAATTCTCCTCAGAGAGGCTGCATAGTTAAGCCACTCACCTTCTCTCCTTGCTGGAGTCTCCTTGAAAAAGGCCTCCTGCTTCTTCTTGCCCCCATTTTAAAGCCTTTTTCCACCTGGCCCCTCCCTGCCACTTCCTGTCAGCGAGTTGCTGACTCAGACTCCTGACCACAGGTGAATATTATTTAATCAAAAGTAATACAACTTTGCACCATTAAACAAATGTTCCAGAGCATAAACAAAAGTAATACACTTAAAAATGATATTCTGCAACAGAGATCAAACTGCTGCTGCCTCCTGAGCGCTGGGATTAAATGCATGCATCACCACCACCTGGCTCTTTGCAGTATTTCTGACCACCATAAATGAAATGAGACAAGGATAACTGGGAATAAAGGATGCCTCAGCAGCATGGACACTGCCATTGGCTAGGGTGGCTGTTTATCCTGAAAGAGAGTACACTGTAGCTACACCTTCTGCACTGGTCTCTCTGCCCCCTTTCTTGTAATGAAGGCTTAATCCAAGTCACTGACACCAGGTTCTGCTCACCCCAGAGACACTAAAGGAGGTACATGGATGGGCCAGCCCCTCACCCTCAAGAAGCTGTGTGCTGCCCATCTGTGTTTGGGTTGAAAAGGAAAAGGAAGGGGAAAAAAAGAATGAATCTAAGGTATTTTTTAGAAACATTTTTGTTCTTTACATGTGTTTACTTATTTGTGGTAGAGGGTGTGTTCATGCCTCAGTGTGTGTTTAGAAGGCTGTCTGTCCCTAGTTCCTTCAGGTAAGAGTGTATGTAGATCAGGCTCAGAGCAGGACTCCAAAAGTGGATATCCTGGCAAGGCCAAAGTCGGGCATCAGGGGCTCCTGTGGGTCTCTCTGGTGATTAGTGGGTGAGAACCAGTGTGAGCACGGGGCTACAGGTGGAGACAGGAGCCACACTCGCTCACCAGCCTTTAACCCAGGAACTCTATTATTTCGCTAAATGGTCTGAAAGACACCAGGAAAAGCTGCTGCAGCCCAGCCAGAGCTGGGAAGAGCCATACATAAACACAACTAGCTAGCTCAGCCTGCAGGATGGTAGTGAAATTGACAGCAGGGCTAAGTGCCTTAAATTCCATTACATGTCTGTGATGGACAAAGAGCACATGGAGAACTCCCTCGGAAGTATGTGGCTGAACATAAACAAACCCAGGCTGGCAGTCCAAGAGCAGAGGTTTCATTCTACTATGTGTCTATGGAGTCATTTTGCATCTTTATCCAGGAAAGACAATAATTATATCCCACAGGTCTAGAATGGGATTTTAAAATAAGCATTTATCCTGTCCTTAAAATAAACTTGTTCCATTTCACTTAGTTCTTTATTTCAAATACCAACCTTTTAGAAAATAAAACTTAGCCTATTCCAACAAGCCATGGCTTCTCTCTCTCTCTTTTTATTTTTAAAAACATATAGGTATGTATTAAGCTTTCAAAATGAAAGTACACACAAAATTGATCATTATCCAAGTGCTCACCATTTCATACTCAGTATCTCCTGAGTCTGATAAGAGAGCGTGGGGCTTTATGAAATATAGGATGGCTACAACCCAACAGAGTACAGCCAAATCCACAGATAACTTAGGAGAAATTTCAGGGTGTGTGTGTGTGTTCGCGCACATGCACCCATAAACTCTATTATTTTGCTAAAGGGACACAGTATCAAACTTCCTCTCAATTCACCTCTCCTCATGGACCAGTGCAGCTCTCAGACTCATCAGTAAGAGGAGCATCTTTGCGTAGTAGAAGTAGGTTAATGCAGAGTCACAGCTGGCCAAAAAGCAGAGCATATGTGACCGTGGCATGCTCAGACATGAATGGGACCTCTACATCACAACCACTATCCCCAAGGCTCAGCGGACATAAATGGCGAGGTTCAGAAGAAGGAGTGGAGAGATTGTAAGAGCCAGGGGTTGGGAAGACTGCTGTGGGACGATGTCCTTGGGACATGACAGGTCAGTTGAACTCACAAATCCACAATAGCTGTGGTTGTATCAAGTTAGGCAGCCTTCATGATAATGCAGGAGGGGCACAAACCCCCCCCCCATGGCGGAGTGGATAATGACAGTTGATATCTGCTAGGGGGAGGAGTCTTCCTCAGGGGTGTGGCCCCTTGTAGTCTGAAAAGGCTATAGTGGATGAGCCTACACTCATGGGCCACGCTAATTACAAATGGTGGGTTATAAAAAAAAAGGTCTAAAGCTTGGAAAAAAAAGGAGTGAATAAAATCATAATACATTGCATTATATGCTTGAAATTCTTGAGGAATAAATATTACATTGAAAATTACAATTCTGAATGGTACAGCCTTCTCTTGTGCTTTTCCTATTTTTATTTTCTACACATGTTACACCTGCAGCATTGAAAGCTGTCACTCAGGATTTCTTCAGACCTTATGTTTATCTGTTTGTACATCCATCTTTGTAGTCTTTTTTTTTTTTTTTTGGATGGGTCATCAGGTGATGTGCTTTTTAAAAGAGCAGATATTATACCAACCACACCAGCTGATAAAAGTTTGAAGTCTAACGTGATTAATTTCTGTTCATGCTTTTTGAACAGTTGAGGATGACAAGTACCATGGAAATAAATTGAACATATTTACCACCTTTTATAAATATCCTTGCTTTTCTTGTATTTTGTTGACCCAAATGATGAAAATAAAATGGGTATGTTATTTTTTCACTACTGTTATGTTTATACGAAAATATACTTAACATGTCTAATAATGTTTATTTCCTATATTTTATACAGTCTTATTGGCTACATTCATGTTGATGACAATTTTCTGTGGAGTAGGAGAGAGACACAATGTATTTTGCCTTGAGTTCTTTATACTCTGCTCTAATATTGCCTCTGGGAACTGACTTTTACTCTGAGGCATCTAGGGTACCACAGTGCCTGACACATATATGCTTAGGAACTGTCGGTGAAATGCAAAGGTATTTCTGGAAACAAGGAAGAACAAGGTAAAGCCCTGTGTGCTTTGGTTCCAAGGAGGAAAAGAATGCGTCTCTCTCCATTCCCCTTGCATGATACTATTTCCGTCAGAATTATTAGCTCCCTTACTGGACCCAAATATCTAAGAAGTCATTGTAGAACACTAGCTTGTATTTAAAGGATGTTGTCAAGCCAAGTCTCTGCCACACCAGACCTTGGAGACTGCAGTGAAGCAACACCTGGGATCTAATGGTGGAGATGGTAGGCACACAGCAAGAGTATTCACCACACAGCGACCCACAATCTGAGCTGATGCCACAGAGAAGCGGCTAAGCAACGAGAGAGGATGCTGTGGGACAGGAAGGAGTACATGGCAAAATGTGGCCAAGGGCCCAGGAGAGGATCATAGAAAAAAGAGGAGAAGGAACAGGGTGGTCTTCAAAAGGACTTTAATGAGGGTGAGAAAATCCTTCCCCAAATAGCACCAGCAGGAGCCGGTGTCTCCACAGAGGGCTTCTGGGCACTGTTGTCTGACTGATCAGAAATGACAAAGGGCACAGAAAACAACCGACCAGGGCTTGACTTCTGGGAAGGAGGCTCACACTCCCTGGTGTTCTCGGGGCCTGGCACAGCCCAAGGGCTGTGTTCTTTACCTCCTTTGTCCTTTATCCTCTATAGTGTGGCACTGAGGCTACAGAGAAGATCCTTCAGCCCAGAGCACAGTGGGTCAAGGACCCAGGCAGCTCTGGAGGGTCATTCTTATTCTTAGCTTGAAGCTAAGAGCCCTCCATATAGGCAAAGTTAGACTCCCTTACAAACCATCTTGATGGTTATAAAATGTTTTTATTAATTTTTCCATGGCATGTGATTAATTTCAGGGGAGCATTTCTTATTACACATTGATGATGTGTTAAAAATACTGAATTGTGATGCAGGAGAGATGGTTCAGCAGCTAAGAATACTGGTTGTTCGTGTAGAGGACAGGGACTGATTCCTAGTGCCCACTCAAAACCATCTGTAACTCCATCTCTGGGGATCCAGTGTTCTCTTCGGGCCTTGGTTGGTACCAGAATCAAGAGTGGAACACAGACATACATGCAGGTAAAGCATCTATACACCTAAAATAATATAAAAATTAAAAATCCAATTCTGAGAACAAAAGCTGCTGCTTCTTCAAACACTGATGGGGCTCAGGGAAGAAGAGACTTGGGATGCCAGTCAGGGCAAGGTAGAGAGCAGGAACCCAGGATGTAGGCTGTCTACAGTCAATTTGAGAAGACCTAATGAGCAATTGCTTTGTTTCTTAACCTCTCCCATCATCCTTTCCCTAATGATCTGAGAGATGTAAGCTCCCAAGAGAGCATGGGTGGATCTAGGCCCTGGATTCAGTGGGTAAAAGTGTTTGATGCAAAACCTGGTGACCTGTCAATCCCTGTGACACAGATAGGGGAGAGAACAGACTCATACAGGACGTCCTGTGACATCTACACATATGCCATGGCATACATGCATCCCATGTTCTCCCCAGCACAAATATATGCAAAAATAAATGTAAGAAAATAGTCAAGGTTGCCTGGATGGACAGATAGCCTCAAATACTTTATTACAGTATATAGTAGTGATTGACAGCAATACTCAGAGGACTAGTAAGTGAGGGAGAGAGATTCAGAGGGACAGACAGATAGGCACTCAGCTAAACAATAACCATAGGAGAGAGACAGGGAAAGTACTACTCTGTCCTTTTCTATTACTGAAGATGCTACTAGGAAAGAAAGGCACTGCCTATCTATGCCTGCCAGGATAAGCTGTGTGTGTGAGTGGTGTGTGTGTGTGTGTCTCTCTCTGTGTGTGTGTGTGTGTATTGTGTGAGTGTGATGTATATACATACATCTTTGTATGGATCTGTGCGTTGGCGTGTTCATTGGTGTAGTGGCCATAGGTCGACATCACTTATCTTACTCAGCTACTCACTATTTCATTTTTGGGGGACAAGTTTGCTCAGTGAACCGGGGGCTCACCAATTTAGTTAGATCAGCTGGCCAATGAGCTCCGGGATCTGCCTGTCTCTGCCTCCCCAACACTGGAGTGAGAGACATATACCTGGCTTTGTACATAGATGCCGGGGATCTAAACTCAGGTCCTCATGTTTAGGGGCCGAACACATCACTGAGCCATCTCCCCTGGCACCGAATCTTGTTTAAATAAGATACTTGGGAGCAGCTTTACTAACTTGGGGCGGGAATGTTGGTGGCGATACTTATTGACTCCTTCGTGCATGCCATGTCTGATCAGGGTACTCTAGTGGGCACAACCCCACTTAATCCTTAGATGAGATTTATAAACTATAGTAGGCTCACCTTGTTTTATAGAGTTGAAAACAGCTGAGAGTACTGAGAAAACTTTCTCATCTTCCAGGCTTCTTCAGTGACAAGAGCAAGACACAGCCCGGGGTCTCAGTGTTGAAAGCCAGGTTCCAGCCATTAATTTCTGCCTGTTTCTGTGGTTGCATCAGTATTCAGCCTTCAAGAAGACACTTACTTCAGCCCTCAACTAAGATTGCTCCTATGTCTTGGCTCTCACTTAAAATTTATTTAACAAAGAAAAAGAGCTTTTCAGGCTAACGTGGAAATCTGCATTTTCACCCTTTGCTCTCCTAATGCAAGATGGCAATTATCCACTGTGTCTGGGAGGTAATGACCCAAAGCCACTCCTTACAAAGGAAGGGGGGCCTGCATTCTAACCTGCGCTTCCAACGCATGCTGTCTTTTTTATTTGCTGTAAAAAGTAGAACTGTTTAGGTAAAAACCTTCTATCTAAAAATACACTAGCAGCAACCTTGCAATTACTCCTCTGTGGGAGATTTCAGCTTTCCCTCCTATTGCTGAAGTCAGAGGTCTGGTCTGTGGCCCTGCTGTCAATCACGCCAAAAGCTGGTGTTAGACAACTACCTGGAAAACCCAGAGCTATGTAGGCTTGGATAACAGTGTGTGTGTGTGTGTGTGTGTGTGTTGCAAGTAACAGCTTTATTTTAAATCAACTGCATATTACTCACCTCCCCTGTCTTCCATAGAGACTTGGTTAAGGCCAGCCCAGGACTGTTGAGCTAACCTTTCAGGCCCCCATCAGTACTGTACCCTTTGGCTGGGCTTCCTCTTCCTGACTATCCCAGATCTTGCCACTTCCTCTATTTTTTCTTTCCCTTTGTTGTCTCTGTCATAGAAGGTTGCCAGCTTTCATGTGGGCTGCTGGGCTGCTGTAGTGACCAAATCCTCAGAAAGGGCCCCATTTGCCTCCTGTACATTGTGGGTCGATGACTCTAGTTTCCACAGCTGGTAGAGTCCACCAGCGAGGTCATTATCTCAAACAGTTTATTATGGCAGAAACAGGCCATCACTCTGACATCTCATACATAGTTTTGGCAAGGAAATTTGCATCCAGTTTTTTAGGCTTTTAAAAAGAGATACATATACCCATGATATGGGGCCACACTGGGAGTGACTATGAGTTTGCGGGAAATGACAAGATTCTAACAGAAAATTTCAAATCATAACTCCCTATGAGATGGGAAAGGCTCTCTTTTTAAGCAGGATATTGCAGATCTAGTCCAGACATAGGAGACAGGATTGAGATACACTAGTGAAGAGGAGCCAAAGGTGTTTAGAAATGGGGGAAAAAAAAAACTCTTCACAAATGGTAAAGTCATAGATATTTAAGTTTGTAGATACAAATTCTTATTTGTCAAGATACAGCTTAGGATAAGACACACACACACACACACACACACACACACACACACACACACACACACACACACACACACAGAGGAGAGAACATGAAAAGTATCAGGAATGCTAACAGGATAGACTACTATTCCATTCTACAATAGGTCCAAGAGTCAAAATGACAACCCAAGAAAGGCCCCCAAGGCTGCTCATCACATGAGCTGTTCCCTGAATGACATTGAAGCCACCATGCTGTCTGACTCCAAATGTCCTCAAGGTAGCCATTGTCAAAAGTAGTATGAAATAACACCAACAGTCACATGGGGGCCATATAGTGACCCCATGTGTCCTGTATGGAGAATAGGATACAGTTCCGTTGTCATAATTGTAGAGGGTAACATTGTATCAAGGACTTGCCTAGAGAAAGCCAACTCAAAAACATCAAGGTAGTAACCACCGCAGCAGTAACAGTAACAGCAGCAGTAACAGGCGTAGCTAACCCTTGCTCATAGCCTGCACCATTCTGACTTTTCTGTGCATTTCTGTTTGTGTCATCTTTCATCTGCCACACTACAGAGATGAGGAAACCATGGCACATTTTTAAGTAGCTTGCCTAAGTCACACAGGGAGCATGTGGAGCCTTGACACCCTATGCCACACCCCAGCTCCTAAGTACAGGCTTCGAAAGGGTAGAAGAATATTCCAAGCTTCTCCACAGGAGATGACAAACCAACAGAAATTTAAGTTAATAAGAACCAAGATAAATTTAGTCAGGTAAAACATGGCCCTTGTATCAAACAGGAGATTATTAAAGTCAGGATAAAGTGACTTTAAGATGAATCAGATTTCTTGGTGCAGTGGGAGTTACATTGTAAAATTTATTTCTTTTTCAGGAAGAATTGAAAGTACAAATTCTGAGACTGAAGGAGAGTGTTGGAAATCAATAATGTGCTACTGAGGGGGACATTGTCCTGAGGATGCTTGTCTCCTTCCAGGTATGAGGGGGCAATGTTTCCCCCTTGGCTCTCTGGAGGCGCTGGCTTCAGGAATGGGGAACTGTGGTCTTCCACAGTGTGGCCAAGCTTTACCCTCTCATTATTGTCACCCTCATCTCCATGCCTCTGCTGAAAGACGCCTGCAGTTGTGGTGACCACCTCTTAGTCTAAAGGGACACGAAGTCTGGCCACGAACCCTAGGGTCTGGGGCCCAGGTCAGTTGTGGAAACCAACGTTGTCAGTAGCAGAGATGATCACAACCAGGGACCTCTGAGCTGGCGCCTTCTCCCTCCCCTCCCCCTTGAGCTGTAGCCCCTTTCCTCCTTCAGACCCAACGCCTCCCTCATCCCCAAATTCCAAGCATAGCATCAGGGAGGGGGAGGGAGAGGCACAAAGCACAAGCTGCCAGGCAACGGAAGAACCCAGGGCTGCAATGGCTTCATTTTGAGTATCTGCTTATCTGGCATCCAGGAGGAACAAAGGTCTATGGGAAAAGGGTCCTGGACTTGGCAAAATAAAATAATACCTACCGTGAAACAGAGTGGTGAGTGCAAGTTTGATGAATGTGTTCAGTGGAAACAGACAAATGCATTGATAGAGTAGCCACTGCCAAGCCTTTAGTGGACGCATTAACAACAGATCTTCTCCATTTCAGCACCCTCGCAGGGAACTGCTACTCCAGCAGCAGCTGGGCCCTACTCACCTACGCAGTTATCACACAGGCTGCAGTGCGAGGCTCGAGGTGGGCGGAAAATCTTACAGGTAAAACAGTACTTTAGTTTCACAGTCTGGCCATTGATGATGACTTCTTTGGTTCTGGGAGGTGGGCGGTACCCCCCTGAACTGGTGCCATTGGCGATATCTATGGAAAAAAGTGAAAAACAGCACAGACCTTCAGAACACCATTTCAGTTCTGTGGACCTTGTCACCTGATTCAGGGACCATGTTTAGTTGTGATCAATATTCCTAGGGCAGCAGCCATAATTCGCTACCCTGTGTTATCATGTGCAACTGTTGCTTAATGGAGACTGTGGCTGAACCAGTTCATGTAGGCCAGAGATCTTATGATAGGGCTCTTGTCAAAGGCCTCAGAGGGTATATGGTCCAGCCTGATAGAAGGATGCTCTCCATGGGGTCATCCCCCCTCCCTCCTCTTTGGGCATGCAAAGGAAAAAAGATGGAAAGGTACCCAAACGACTGCAGAGGGCAGGCTCCTGATCTGGCTACCAGATCACTAAACTCAGGTCAAGGCCCTAGAATGGTATTGGTTTTGTGACAACAGCCAATCTTGTCCCAATTAACTCAATGCTCTCCATCATTTTCCCTCTTGAACTGAGTTCTTCAAGCTCAGCTAAGGCATTTCCCTGCTTTGCTATTGGCCTCAACAGTACCAGTGTGGATGGATGTAAGAAAGAAAAATCCATTTAAAAACATCTTTTTACATGAAAAATTATTAAATGCATATTTAAAAATCATTTAAAAATGTTTGGGGCATTATTATTTTTTAGAGCTAGTTTTAAAACAGAAATATATCTTCCCCTCCAAATTTTACATTTATTTATTTGTGTGTGAGGAAGGAGGAGTATTGTGTGCGTGCGTGTGTGCGTGTGCGTGTGCGTGTGCGTGTGTGTGTGTGTGTGTGTGTGTGTGTGTGTGTGTGTGTATACAAGTCAAGAGAGTCAATTCTTTCCTTTTACTATGTGTCTTCCAGGGTAGAACTCATCAGGCTTGGTTTCAAGCACTTTTATCCACAGAACTGGCCCCTAAGTCTGTTTCCTAAAGTTTCCTTTTATTTCACAGCAGGATTCTTCTCTCTGGTCTCATGTGAGAATCACTGAGCAGCTGGCTACACCACCACCCCTGCACACATCACATCTTGATTTCATATAGAGCAAGACTGAGATCCTGGTTCTAAAGAAGGGTATGATTTTCAGCTTTATTCACATGTTGACTCCCCACAGCCCTATGAGGTCTGCCAAGAAGAATCTGGGGCAGCCAGCTGTGTGGTGAAGGCCCAGAGCCAAAGGGAATAGCAAGAGCCCTTTGAAAGCTTTTGCTAAGTGTCTGGAATGGTTCCAGGAATCTTCGGAGCTGGTGCATTGAAGGTAGATACTCACTTTGGTTCATACCCGCCATCACACCCAACACACTTCTGCAGATTCCCAGTATGGTAGACATTAGTGTCATCATTAACACAGGTCATCCACACAAATAGTCTAGGCAGGAATTGTCTGGAAAGTTCTGAAACTACTGGTATCCTGGACTTGGCCTCAGAACTCTGATTTCAGTGAGGTGGGCAGAGTCAGGTATGGAGATTGAAAAGGTTTCTCCCAGATACCCCGGTCAGTAACCAAGGTTGACAACCAATAGTGTGGGATCCAAACAGCATCTGTCCTACACAACAGTTCACTGGAGAAGCAGGCTTTCAGCTCATCCAAAACATGGCTTAAGAACTGCATTTTTGCCCAGATTCTCTGGTGACTCCTGCACTTAAAGCCTTAGAACTTGGGTCCATGGTGAACATAGCTTCACTCAGATGAAGGAACAGGCCACCTTAGCCACAAAGTTTAGCTATACTATGGTACCTGGAGGGTTATACCTTTCTGTCCCTCACTGAGAGAATCCACTCATGACTGAGGGCTCCAACTGCTATAGGACCCCAGCTTTCTTTCAGAGGCTGTGTGATGCAGATTCACTGCTCTAGCCCCGTAGCCTTAGTGAACACCACCCCCAGTGGTAAGGAATTCTTCACAGCTGTCATTGACTACTCATAGAAAATAAAAGTTCCAATAGCAGGATGCAAACAGAGAGGAAGGAAAGTTCAAGGAAGGGCATGATGGGAATATCCTTTTACCTCTTCCTGGGACCAGACCTCTTGCTTAGAACCATAAAATCGTTGTGGAGCCAACTTTGAGACCATGGGTTGCCATGCCAACCTAGATACTCTTTTGGTACCCTCCTCCCACATGCTACCCTGGCGACCTCCCTATCAAGTGATGCTAAGGCCAGCAGCATCTAGTGTGCATCCCAGAAGAGGAGTCAGAGCAGGAGGATGGAGAAGGCGGAGACTCTGTCACTGTGGCGGCCCTAAGCATCAGGCGGGAATGAAGCCCTATCAATGATGAGGGAAGGTCTCTGTGAATGCCAACTGCGTGGCTTTGAGGCCTAAAATAATCTGGCAGTTTTATGTCAGCTATGACATGGATTGGTTGTATTTAGTTCTTGCAAACGTGACTTAAAAACACACACACACACACACACACACACAAAATAAAACTGAAAGATCAGTTACAAAGAAACTTAATCAAATATCTGTGTTGATTTCATCAGAAAAGTTTTGAAGCTGAATTCCCAAGGCAAATACTGTAAAATGCAGAGATGCCAAAGTGTCCAGCATCAGTAAAAAGCTTAGCCCTGCATAGCAACAGCTTGACAAAGTGAGTCTTTGTGAGCGCTCCTCACAATAGGCCCTATTGATCTCATATCTCCGAAGCACCCCTTTTGGAAAGATTAAACCCTGATACAAAGGGAGCTGAAAACCAGGATTCAACAGAGTACACCACAGCCCAAACCCTGAAACCCTTTGATTAGATAATTGGAGACTGATACTTTAAAATAATAATAAAAACAAAATAATAAAAAGACATAAAAATTCAAGTATCAGAAGACCCGATTCAGGACCCAAATATGCCATTAAGGGACAGGAAAATCAGAGGACCTATAAAAGAAAAACAAACAAACAGCAACAATAACAAAAACCAGTGGGACAGCATTTACAAAGGGTTCACCCTGCTGCACAAGTGCTGGGTGGGACCTGGGCAGCTTAGCAGGTCTTGCTTGGCTACTTGCTTCCTGTGTCTTTAGATTAGATTCCCTGCCCCCCCCCAACAACCTTGAGGTAGCTTTCTAAATGTTCACAGAGTCCTCAGAGCCCCCAGGCTGCTTTTCCCATAGCAGTCTCCCGTGGAGTCTACACCCCAAACCTTGCAGGCACCCCCCACCCCGACTGCAAAGCTCGGGAATATGCAGTGGTCCCTGCCCTGGGGTGGAGATAATTTGATTTTTTGAATCTAGCTCAGTCCTTGTGAAAACAGCTGGCAAGTAGAGTGCTTATCTGCACCCGTGGGCTCTCACTATGCTTAATTTATCTATTTATTCAGTCAGCTGAGCTCTGCTGGACTTCTATCATTTCAAACACTACCCTAAAGACACAAGTGTTCGGACTGAGGCTGATGGCTGATCACAAGGCATGGCGCCCATTGCGCTCATCACATCTGCAGCCCCAGGTATGTGGCATACAGGGCGGAGTTGAGCGCTCTGGTCTAATCCTCAATTATTCTGTGTGGGACTTTTTTGTGTGAATACAACAATTGTGCTTCTGTTTCTCAGAGCTGCTCTTTGTGGCTTAAATACAGCTCTGGAGAAAGAATAATCAAGTCTACAATAGCTACTGGCTGAAGAACACTAGATTTTTTTTGGGGGGGGAGTGTGTAAAAACAGCGGCTTTGTAAGCTAACAGGAATTACTACTTCCCAAGGGCATTTTACACATGTATTCTAAAGGAAAACACAAAAGCCTGAAATGGCTGTTACATTCATAAAGGCCCCACCTCCTAATGGTTGGAATTATTGGCAGAGAGGTGGAAATGATAATGTATACTTGTACCTCCACGTCTGGCTCCAACCTTGCAATCAGACCCAGGGGCAAAGAACTCAGGGGCCTGCGGGTAGGAAGAAGCTGGCCATTTGTGCTCAGGAATGAAGGAGGTATCTCAGTGAAAGAGAAATCCTGGGCTAACCAGAGGAATCTGGTATCTGTTCCTTAGTACATGCCTGTCTTTGGAAGGTAAGCCATTGTTTCCCCCTGAAGGAACAGGATGCTTACCCATGAAGGACCCATTTGATCCCATAGTGCTGATTTCCACCACAAACTACTATAGACTTTGCTTTCTTAAACTACAGGAGAAAAATGTCACCTTTGAAGATGTGGATAAAGATTCTCTCTCCAGCTGAAGGATTCATCTGGAGGAGTGGCATTCCCTGGTGCGCTGAAGTTTCACAGACCATTAGCCAGCTGACAGGGCATCTGCCAGAGTGGTGGGAGCCTTTGCTAACAGGAGTTTAGTCAGCATGAAGAAAGGGCACAGGGCAAATGTGACTTCATACTCTAGTCTGCAAGATGCTACCACAATGTTGAGTATAGCTATTCACTGCCATAACACAGTCATGGATTTAATGGATCTAAATATCCAACTGAGGTCCACTCGATGCCCAACAGTCTTATGGGTGCTGTGGATACAGGAGTGCACAGAAGAAGTCCCTTGTCCTTTGTGGCATATACTCTAGGGAATGCAGATCAATTCAGAGACTAGAGTTTTGATAATTCAAATATACAAACAAATCATACTGCAGACTAGATCTCACACTTGGCCAATGGTCAGGATCACTCAGGGTAGCATTTATTGTTTTTGTCCACAGAGAAATGTGCAACTATCTGTCACAAGTAGAAGGAAGTGCTCCTGGCAGCTAGCATGGGGACCAGGCGTACTGTTAAACACTCTACAATGGACAGGCCAATCCTTTACAAACAAGAATTGTATAGTACCTATATCAATAGTATGGAGGCGGAGAAGTACTCCAAGTGTGGTCTGTGAGCCATTGGTCCTGGCATCATCAAGAAGCTTGCCTGCAGTGAGTCAGTTTGATGCCTTCACCACCCTAATTCACCTTATCCAGGTGATTTGGGCACTTGTGAAAGTTTAGAAATCATTGCTGATGGTGCCACATTCCTCCATAAGTGGGATAAATTTATTGGCAGGCCAGACAATATGTTAATTAAGCCTGGTGACATCCTTGAGATCTCTTCTTCTTAGGTACTGACAAATACCATGCATAGAAAGCTTATTTACCTGGAAACTATACTGAGAAAGGGAAGGAGGGAGGGAGGGAGGGGGAGAGAGAGAGAGAGAGAGAGAGAGAGAGAGAGAGAGAGAGAGAGAGACAGAGACAGAAACAGAGACAGAGAGACAGAGAGACTTTATTCTCAAACATATTCATCTTGAGTGGTAGAAGCAAAGAATGAGTTTTTTCTAAATGTCCTCAGATCTTGCTTATGGTTGATGTAGTTGACTAAGAATGAACCATCAGCAAAGATGTGAAGAGCTGATACAATACTTAGTGACAAAAAGTCTGCCTTGCCCAAACAGCCAAAGCCTGGTTTCCAAACACTTTTTACTTGGGATATTGTCAAAGAAAATGTTACAAATAATCTCAGTGTATTCAATACAGTCAGGCGGGAAGTGCTTGGTTGACTGAGATGGGCCCAACATGTTAGTCTTTGGACCATTTTCTTGGGGACACAATTTGAAAAACATCACGAAATCATCAGCTGTGGTTTAGAATAATATCAATTTTAGATGTTAATGTATTTATTACATTGACCCATTCAAGGAGCAATCTTGTACATGTATATGCATTGTTGTGAAATTGATGTGATGCCTGCATATGTTATTTTTGGCATGTTGGTAGAGTGGGAAATGCCAATGTTCACATCTGTGACTATAAACTGAAATATTTCTAAAAATGATTCTGATTTGGAGGAGGTGTGTCACTGGGAGCAGGCTTGGAGTGTCAAAAGCCCATTTTATTCCTAGTTAGCGCTCTCTGCTTCCTGGTTGTTCTCAGCTACTGCTTCAGTGCGCCTGCCTGCCTGCTGCCATGTTTCCTGCCCTGATAGCCATGGACTCACCCTCGGAAACTGTGAGCCCAATATACTCTTCTTTTCCCTTGTAAATTGCCTTGGTCATGATGTTTATCACAGACAGAAAAGTAAGTAAGACACTCAGGTAAGTTTGGATTCCCATTGTTCAGAGATGTTATAACGGAAAGGTCTCACATTGCCTGATGTTATGATATCTACAGCTATCAAAGGCTTTTTTCTCCCAGGCTCCGCAGATCCCAGAGGACAATATATATATAGTATCTATTGTATATGTACATATGCATGTATTTAGTGCAGCTAACGATGGAAGAAAAGGAAAGTGTTTAGTTCTTACAATCCTTTCAGTTTAAGTAACCAACCTAATCCAACATACGCTTATAATTAATGAAAATTAATGATCATCTTACTTGGGGAGGCACCCTTTTCCAGTTGGATGCAAAGCCTTGTCCTTAAGTATAAAAGAAAGAAAAGTGCCTTTGTCCTTGCAGAGTTCAGTTCTCTTTAAATGTCAGATTTCCCTACACACATGCACACAGAACTGCTGTGCTGTGTAAATGAAAGTCGTTTCTGCAGGCCAAAGCTCCAAATATTTGCATGTGTTTGTACTCTGTGAGAGTAGATTCTGCACTGTCAGAGATGGCTGGCTCCTGAACACAGATAGCGATCAGCCCGGCTTGCCAGTGTTTGCTTTACTGTAAGACTCGCAGAAGGGAACAAAGGGAAATGGTGGGCACTAAAGAGCGTGCTATGGAGGTCACGCTTCACTGTCACCACCAAGAAATCTGTCATGCTTCTATTAAAGCTGGAGGGGCACTGATAGAGGGTAGCAGTGAGGTCCTGGGTGTCAGGGGTGGTTTCTATTTTTCTCAGCATATTTTATGGTAAGATTCTATCTGTAGCCCTGAGGGAAAGGGACCGAAGATATCACAGAAGCAAGGGTTGCTATTTATAAATGTGTTACACTTTAAAGAATAAAAGTGTCCACTTGGGAGGTCTCACTCTTTCCTTTATCGCTTTCTCATCAACATATATTGTTTAAAATGAATTAAAATTTTCAATGGGGTGACTAGTATAAATCTCTCTCTAAACACACACATTTATATATACTCTCTGTACATATTTATATACTCTCTATATACACATACTTCAAAAGCATTTTTTGTTTGTTTTTTTTTTGAGACAGGGTTTCTCTGTGTAACAGCCCTAGTTATCCTGAAGCTAGCTCTGTAGACCAGGCTGGCTACAAACTCACAGATATCCACCTGCCTCTGCTTCCTGAGTGCTGGGATCAAAGGCATACACTACCATTGCCTGGCTCCAGAGCATTCTTAGATTATCAGTATAACTAGTTAAAATCTGTAAGGAGAGTACTGTTCCATGCACAGTACAATCTCTCCAAATTTCTAGGAACAGATACACAACAGACCATGATAGGCAGATCCCATACGGACAATATGGAGTCTTTGATGAGAGTTTGAAAAACCTGGGGAGAGCTAAGTGGTGGTGGCATACACCTTGAATCCCAGCATCTGTGAGTTTGAGGCCAGCTTACGCTACAAAGCAACTTCCAAGACAGCCAAGGCTACCCAGAGAAACCATGTCTTAAAATCCAAAACGAAAAGAGAAACCTGAGGAGCCATCCAACAGCCTGGAGAGACGTGGTGCTTGGGGTGCACCTGCTCTCCCCTAACTACCCTGTGCATCCATCTCAGTGCCAATTATCACTCGATTATGATTTGAGAAAAGTTGACAGACTTGATAAAATAATGCCACACTTCACCTGAAAAATAAATGGCTGAGAATATCTGCAAAGAGAAATAATGAGGGGTAGTAAGAGGCCCAGAAATAACTAGAACCGAAACAAAATCAGTATGTACTAAATAGAAACTAGCAAGGAAAATACAGATAATCAGTAAATGGATTTATGAGAAACAGCTAATCCTAAAGAGAGAGAGAAAAATTCTAAAGTCAGAATCATTCTCCTTGGATATATGGCAAAGATAGATATAAAAAACAAAAACATATGAGCTAAACACACATGTCTGAGGTTATTTAAAAATGTTTTATTGCATTTATTTATCTATATGTGTATGTGTGAGTATGTGTGCATGGGTACACATGTACCACATGTGTGCATGAGGGCCTGAGGACAACCTAGATAACCTTATCCTCCACCATTTGGGCCCTGGAGATTGAATTCAGCCCACCAGCCTTGGCAGAAAGTATTCCATCTGCTTGGACATCTTGCTGGTCCCAGTATTAAGCATATATAGCAAGACCATCTGCATAAAGAAAGCATAGATTTTTTTCATATGGTAAATAGCATATTAGGGAAAATCCATTTTCAAAAACCAGGATTATCAAAATGTCAAAATTTTAACTACAGATATCTAAAGTATTATTAGATTAAAATCTATTTTCATTTTATTTATGCTTTTCAAAGTTTCTATAAACAAAATATGTTATTTCATAAAGAACAAAAATATGTTATTTTTGAAACAGAATTTTAGTTGAACCATAAAACATTCACAAGAGGCTGAGGCTGTTTAGTACCCTGACAGTCACAAATGTAGATGGTATGAGGTGTCTCTGCTGCTCTGAGAAAATTAATCACAAATTCAGAGATTTCATTGATCCTTTCTGGAAGATGTCCTCTGCACCTTCCTAGAAGTCTGAAAATAAGGTATTTTTCAGAGTCTCATGTCATTCCTGGAAGCCCAGAGGAGGAGATCACTTCATTCATAGTTCTGCTACTCCAAGATCTTGGGCTCTCAAACTATCTCCGAGGCACACAATGATGTATATAACATATAGGTCTAAGTCAGAAACCTTTAACATATATATGTCAACCCAATAGAGCATTTACCTCTAAGAAAGCCACCTTATAATATTGGAATTAATTCTTTGATCTGCCAAGACATCATGCAGATTTTGCACCAGGGGATTTTGAACCATTACCAAGGAGCACTTTCATGAGTCAGGACACGGAATCATATTGTTCAAGTTCTGTGCCCACTGAATGACTGAACCTTGCTGTCTATTAAGGCCTGTACAAGGTGGGAAGGCAGGAAGAAGGCTCTCTCTCACCTTTGGGTGTAGAGTTCTACACCAGATTTTCCTGGTCCCCAGTCTTCTGATTCCACTGACCATGGCTTTGCTTTGGACTCTTTAACATGTATGTGGCTCAATCTGGACAACACTGAGTAACCTGTCTATGTTCTCTGTTGTGGTTTACATGACTCTATGTGTCCAAGGCTTGGTCCCCAGGGTGCACTCTTGGGAGGTGCTATGGCTTCTTAGGAGAGGGAGACTGCAGCCAGGTCACTGAGAGTATAGCCCCTGCTGTGGCTTAAATGTGAAATGTCCCCATTAGGTTCATGGGTAGAACACTGGGTCCCCAACTGGTGACCCTGCACTAGAGGAAGTGAATTGTGGGGGTGGGACCTTGAGGTTTTATAGCTCAGATCTGTTTCCTGTTCCTGGAAAGCAGAGAGAAATGAGTTTGTAGTTCTAGTTTGAAGTGGCTAATAGTTCCTAAACACCAAAAAGAATACACACACACACACACACACACACAAGCAGCTTAACTGGAGACTGTGATGTCGGAAGTTGGACTGAAAGCATTTCTGCATTATGCTATGGCTACCAGCCCATAGTGGTCAGAAAGTGGGATGTGCTAGCCTGTGAGGAGTGGCTCCTCATGTGGGAAACCCTAATCCACACTTGCTGGGTTGCATGGTGATCCCAGCATTAGTTCTGGCTATCTTAGACTCCAACCTTGTTCTAGGGACAGGACAATAGGCCAGAACAGGGCTTCTGCCCAGCAACATGGAGTCCATTTGAAGCTTCTATATGTGTTTCATCTGAAGCGTCAAGTTTTGACCTGCTCCTCAGGTCTCATGTCACAGATGGGTCATGAGGTTCTAGGTCTCCTTATCCTTCTATGTCCCCAGTTCTCAGCCGTCGGGTCTGGCTGAGCCTACCACCCCACCCTACCAGCTGCCAACTGCCCCGCCTGGATGCTCCCTGCAGATAGCTCTCGGAGTTGAAGGACTGAAATTATTTTCTTAAGAGTTGTCACAAACACCTGTGTTTCTCACTTTCTCTACAAACCTTCAGATAATATCTGGGACTCTGGGAAGGCAATATGTAGGTGTCTACCTTCCTAGTTAGCCATGTCAGAGGTAGATGGCAGTTGATTTCAGGGTGTCAGCCTACCAGAAGGTGAAACCCAGGTGGGTGAATCTCAGATAGAAAGGGCCTGAGACCACAGACCCCGGAGTGCCTTTTTCTTCTGCTGTGCCCTCACAAATTTCTGCTGCCATCTTTCTCTGGTGTATGGTATGGTGTGAATGGCTGTGGGGTGATCGCCACTGCTAATAATGTAGTGTGTTTATGTCATGGAAACATCCTGCTCTATGAGCATTTTTATCTGTGGGTTATTATGAAGATGATTCCTTCCTAAGCTGTACTGTCTAATTAATAATAATAGTAATAGTTTATACAGAGTTTTAATAAATAATAAATATATGCATACACACACATACATACATATATATATATATGAAAAAATTACAGTTAGGGCCTATGAATGTCACCTAAGGAGCTGTATAGATCACAGCACAAGTTAATGATTAAGGAAAACAACTGAGTCGCTGACAGATGCAATCACAGGTTTCAGAGTGTATCATTAGGTGAAACTAAGTCTTATAATAACTCCAGGTTAGATCAGATGTTTTGATAATAGCTTTGAGGTGAAAAACTGAAGAAGACAATCTAAAATTTTAGAAGGCATATAGCTGAGTGAGGAACTCTTTAAGGTCAGGGAACAAGAATAAAGCAGTCCAGTTATTGCTAGGTGACACATTTTTCTTGCTAGGATTGGTTGATGAGTATAGGTGATGATTAATTCCTTATGCCTGTCTCTGCCCTCAATCTCCTTATATAAAAAACTATTGATGAATAGGTATGTATCCTAAATATTTAAAAGAGAGCTGAAAGATTCTTTTTCATATCCAAAAGTTTAGGCTTGTGATTCCCTTAAGCTTCCTTATAAGATTACCTTTCAAGATAAGTAATAAAATAATAAGCCCCTTATTTGTAACTGCAAAATGCAGCCTGCCAGTAAAAGACATAACTGAGAACTATATTGAATAGATAAGAGGAGAGGGGACAGCCTTGTCTTGTTCCTGATTTTAGTGGGATTGCTTTGAGTTTTTCTCCATTTAGTTTGATGTTTGCCGTCATCTTATTATAAATCACCTTTATTATATTTAGGTATTTTCCCTGTATTCCTGATATCTCCAGGACTTTTATCATAAAAGAGTGTTGGATTTTGTCAAAGGCTTTTTCAGCCTTATATGATGGATGACATTTACAGTTTTTAATATGCTGAACCATCGCTGCATTTCTGGGATGAAGCCTACTTGATCATGGTGGACGACTTTCTATGTATATGTTGTTGTATTTGGTTTGCCAGAATTTTGTTGAGTATTTTTGCATCAATGTTCATGAGGGAGATTGGTCTGTAATTCTCTTTCTTTGTTGCATCTTTGAGTGGCTGGGGTATCAGGGTGGCCTCTTAAAAAGAGTTTGGCAGTGTTCCTTCAGTTTTTACTGTATGGAGCAGTTTGTTGAGTATTGGTGTTAGTTCTTCTTTGAATATCTAATAGAATTTTGCAGTGAAACCATCTGGTCCTGGGCTTTTTTATTTGGGAGACTTTTAATAGCAGCTTCAATTTCCTTTGGGGCTATAGGTCTGTTTAGGTCTTTAATCTGATCTTGATTTAATTTTGGTAATTGGTACCTGTCCAGAAAGCTGTACATTTCTTTCAGGATTTCCATTTTAGTAGAGTATAGATTTTTAAAGTATGACCTGATAATTCTCTGGATTTCCTGGGTGTTTGTTGTTGTGTCTCCCTTTTCATTTCTGATTCTGCTAATTTAGAAACTCTCTCTTGATTGGTAAGAGTCCATCCTGTATAGAGATGGAAGATGGAAGATGATTTAGGGGATGAAAGAGGGGGAGGGGAGGGGGGAAGGGAGGCTGTGGCTAGGATATAAAATAAACAGATGAATTTAAAAAAAAAGACATGACTGAGAAGAATATCTTGCTTGTTTATACTCTATTAATCTATAACAAGTTGCTTGGGTATGAATGTATGTTGGTTCTTGGGAATAATTTATTTTTTTATTATAAAATATGTTTAATCATATAAGGAATATAGATAACATGCTGTTTTTTTACCTGTATTCATTGTAATTATTCACTTGAAAAACAGAATGCAACCACATTATAATTTTTATATTGCCTGAAGGATTTTGCTGGGGTATATAGGCTGTAAGGGAAAAAAATAGAGTTAAAAGGTAAACATCAAGAATGAGAAAAAGAAATCACCAGGAAAATAAAAAATAGAGAATGCAAAAGAAAAATAAAGGTCTGAAGGTAACAAAGCATCAAGAGAGTATGCGAGTATTTTTCCTCTAACTTTCTCAGATAAAAGAGTCACAGTATGCACTGACTCTGTGGATTCCCTGTGAGCTCTGTGCTGCTGCTGGTCAATGAAGGCAGCAACATAGTTCAACTCAGTAACTCAGAGCCAAACACAGATCTTCACCTGAGTCAGCCATGTTTGTATCTGCCTTGACAACCCCCAGGCAGCTGCACTGAGGTCTGTAACCCAGGTTTAACCAAATGGCAGGCCTCATATTTAGGTGTTAAGCCATACCTTCGCTTGGGGGCACACCCACCTGTTGGTTAAGGGTCTCTGGGGAAAGGCATTTTCTTGTGGATGTGTATAGTTTATAAGAAATGAGGTGTGCATGGTGTGTTACATTTTGTCACTGTGACTAGACTACCTGACACAAAAAAATTAAGGGAAGTAATTATTATTTGAGTTCATTCATGGTTGCCTGGCCTCATGTACTTGGGCAGAGCATCACAGTGGCAGGAACATGTGACTGAGTCACTTCCTGATGGACAGGAGATTTAGACACCTGGGTTCAGAGTGTCCTCAGGGACTTTCCTATAGTATTTGAGGATGTGTAAGTTAGGGAGAATCACTGGTGGTTTTCTTTTTCCCCCAACAAAATAGGCAGAGAGAAGAAGCCAAGGTAGACACAATTCCCAGAGAGACATCCTCAGTGCTGTGTCCTTCTGCTTTTATGACCCAGCCCCCAGTAATGCTATCCTACTAAGGATATTTCAAAGGACTAATCTATTGATTATATCAAAAGAGCCGCAGGATCTAATTTTCTCCAGAAACACAATCACAGACACACAGAGAGGTATGCCTTGCTAATTCCACAGATGTTTCTTTTTAAATATTTTTAAAATTATTAACAAAATTCCTTTTACATACCCCACACTGTTCCTCCTTCCTTCCCTACCCCCAACCCCACCTCACATCCACTCTTCAAAGGGGGTAAGGCCTCCCTTGAGTAGTCAACACAGGCTGCATATCAAGTTGAGGCAGGGCCTCCCTGTATCAAGGCTGAACAAGGCATCCCTCCATAGGGAGCGGGCTCTACAAAGTCAGTTCATGTATGTGGGATAATTACTGGACTCATAGCTAAGGGATATTAAGAGCCTGATCAGTAACTGTCATCGTCATTCAAAGGGTCTAGTTCAGTCCCATCCAGGCTGTCCAGCTGTCAGCCCAGAGTCAGTGAGCTCTCATCAGTTCAGCTCAGCTGCCCCTGAGGTTTTTCTCCATTGTGCTCTTGACTCTCCCTCCCTCCTGCTCCTCTGTAGACGTTTCTTAATCTGCTCAACACGACAATCAAAACTAACCATCAAACATGCTGAGAAGAAAAAGAATATAGTAGGAAAAATGCCAGGCCTCCTGAGGGATTCTAATCTGGATTAAGAATGGGGTCCTCACTCCAGCCCAGCTCCTGGTAACACACAGCAGCTCACGGGTAATTGGTGAAACTCAGCACCGCCTCTGGATCCTGTTGCTGCCTCCAGCTGTGGCACCTCCTTCATCTACCCTGCTATAAATGAAGCAGAGTGAATATCAGCTCCAAGAGCAGCTGCGGGACCCATGCCAGTAACATGCTCTGAGGTATCTTCCATAAAGCAAAACCTGAAGCTGGTTGCAGCTCACATAGCTATAGTCCAAACCTGGGCTACTCTCCAGCCCTTCCCTTGACGTGTAGCTAAATGCCGGCCACATCTCAGTTTCCATTTCCTGTGGGCTCCGATTCTTAGCAACACAAACATGCCCTGTTCAGTTTCTCATTCCTTATGCTCCAGTGGGTTTGCAAACAGACACCGTGGCCATCGCGATGCCTCATGATGTCCATATGTCCTGTGTGCACTGGTCCTTTGTTGTTTTCACAGTTTCTTCACATTAGGGCCTCACTCCCAGAATGCTGTGAGAATCACGCAGGACCACGGATCTCATTATCCTGGGAGGAGAGAAAATCTTTCGAGCAAAACTGGAATTTGTCATGGGTAGGAAAGTCGTGAGCAGTGAGTGTTAAATAACCATTCACCCAAGTTGTAACCACACTGATGGGTTTTATTATTATTATACTGGTATCCTGTGTTCCTCACAGACTTTAAAGTATCAGAACTAAAGAAAGAAAACATAAAAAGCAACTGAAATTACTTGGCAGTCTACCAACCATCCCCTGCAAAAAAAGTGGGGGCTTCTGCCAGTTCAGTCATTATTATAAGTTTCTGGATATTTTAGGATTACAGGGCAGATACAATTATGTGCTGTATTTGCACGTGCTATCAAGATTATACCCAGATAAATCTTATAAGCCACTGGTCTTTTCCTTTTTCGGTACCGGAGAACCCAGAGTCTCTAGCATGCTGGGCAAGTGCTCTACCACTGACCTGTTTTATTAGGACTGCATGTTGATGTTAGTGAGTGAGATCCAGCTTACTAGCAGATGTCACACAACGATGCTACCTTTCAATGGTCCATTTCCTATTGTCACACATTTAAGCTATTTCTAATTTTTATTTATATGTGGTGGTGGTGGGAAGATTTTCAGTTTGGCTTCCTTGAGGCCCTGGAAATGGATACTTGCTTCAAGTCTTTTTATTTCCTATGCAACTTTTCCTTCATTTTATTATTTCTGTTTCTCACATTCATTTCCGAATTCCGACTGATATGAAAAGACAGTTTCCGATTCACCTCTGTGAGTCCCGGGTCCTCAAGGACTTTTCTTCTTGACTCATTCCTGGACAGCACATTTATAACTGTTATTAATCCAAAGTAACACCCAAAGTGTAACAGTTTTTGAAAGGAGTGGGGAAATGAAACAATGAAGCAAAGACTTAAATACGGCATTCAGTCTGAGAATGGACAGTGAAACACGCTCAGCGATTTTCTTGTGAGCAGATAGCCTCCAAGATGCCAGAGTGGCTTAGCATTCTTCTGTAGACACGGGGCAGCTTCTTTGCACTAATACAGACATTATGTGGTGGATAACACAGTTCTGGCTTATCATACTGAAGGGAGAGGCCAGGCTGTGGGCTGAAAATTGCAGTGAGATACGCTGGGAACAAAGAGATTTCTGAGAAGACAGCATCAGTGGGTGAGGTAGCTTGCCTGTTGCTCTGCCTGGACAGTCTCAGGATACCTCCTTCAGAAGACTTCTAGACAGTCAGGGCCAGGGCTGACACCCATGGTCACAGAGAGACCATATTGCCACTGACAGCCAACAGCATCCTCCTGAGTTGCCTCTTTAATTATCATCTGCAGTCACCATCAGATTTTGTATCTATCATGGCCCAAATGTGCAAACAGTCATTAAAATATTGAAGAGGGTAAAACTGACAACCATTCATCACCAGAGATGAGCAGCTCTAACTGCTTTTTATTGAGGGAAGAGTGTCTCCGGAAGCCTGGGGATGTCCTCTGTCATCATGTTGTGGCTATGTTTAAGCTGGGATGGTTCCAAAGTGGGATTCAGCTTATAAGGGCTCACCGCCATCTGTACAGAGAGGTGGGGGAAAATCTGGATGCCAGAGATCAGCGATGCATAGCCAGGCCTGTACTCCATGTCTTCAGATGTTGTCTGTTCTCTATGCCTTAGCTATCCATCTAGGCAGGGCCAGGTTTCTTTACTGAACAATCTCACTGTGGTTCTATCTGTCTCTTTCTCTCTCCAGCACTCTCCTGTGCATGCATGTATGCAGGTCCATGTGTGTAAGCACTGTGTAGAGGCCAGATGTCAGCCTTGAGTATCTTTTCTTCAGGCCCTGCCCATGTTGTTTTGAGAAACAGGATCTCTCACAGGAACCTGTGGCTGGCCAGCAAACAACCCTGGGATCTGCCAGTTTCCATCTGCCCAGTGAGAGAATTACAGACAGATGCCACCGTGTCCAAATATTTGTGGGTTTTCTGGATTGAACATAGGTTCTCATGTTTATGAGGCAAACATTATACTTAGTAAACTATTTCCCCAGCTCCAGAAATTTGTTCTATTCTTTTTTTACCCTAAAAATTCACCCCCAGTGATTTTTGCAAAATATCTCATTTTTTTTTAATGACTCCCTACAGTCAGCCTGCGTGCTGCTGAGCAGAAAGAATTACAGGATCTGATATGAGAATCCCAAACATAAGAAATAAAACCCAAGCCTCATTTCTGAGGTTTTCATTTTTATTACTGTAGCTGAACCCTTCCTTATACTAGAAATTCATCTTCCCCATAAACTTGGATTCCATTTCTGTTTTGTTTTTATCTAGACTCAGGAATGGTTGGATGTCAGCCTTTTGGATTGGTTGCTCTTGTCAGTAAATGGCCCATCTGTGGCCTCCCTAAGTGATAAATGCCTGTTGAATAGCTTCTCTCTTGTAATGAAGACTGGCTGAGGAGGAAAGTGAACCACAAATGGCACCTTGTTCAGCTGTCCTCAGTCTGGGACATGTGACCTACCCACAAGTTCAGAGTAACAGCCAACTTTCCCCCTGGAATCCCAGACAAGGCGTACTCACAGCTCTTAAGCACGTGGATGTAGCCAGTTTGAATGGAGGTGTATTGTCCAGTGTCAAATTCATCTGAGACTACCAAGATTTGGAACAAAAGAGAATGCAAAGAATTTCAACAATATAAACACTGATTATATTTTACATGAGAGGATTAGTTTTTTTTTTTTTACAAAAGAATACACTGAAATAATGAGTTAAATAAATTATTACAATTGACTTCACCTGCTTATTTCTGCTACAATCAAGTTGCTACTAGAAAATTTAGTATTACATGTATGCCCAGCATTTGTAGCTCACATTATATGGGCAGCACTATAGGGCAATATATATATACATATGTATGTATATATATAATACATATGTGTGTATGTATGTATATAATGCAATATATATAATATATATGATGAATCAAAAGCATTCATTGGAAATTCACAGAGATTAGTATTCACACGTTATTGACTGGGTTGGTAGAGGAAGGTGATACCAACACTTTGTGGGTTTGAATAGCATGAATATCACATACTGATACTTTTTAGCCTGTTTGCCTTCAGAACCCAGAGCCCAGATCTTTCATATTTAGCTCTGTGGCATGGGATGACATTACATTAGAAATGCTGTAGGCATGAATCACACACCCATAAGAAGAATGCAACAAACTCTTCAAACACAAAGTTGAGGCTATTTTTAGAACTAAATTTGCATATGAGAACAAATGATGCTTGGCCCCTAAAAAAGCATTTAGTCTTCTCTCATTCTAAGCTCCAACACCAACCACTCTCTGGACACATCAAATTCCTTGGCCCTGTCAAATGTGAAAACCCATTCCAGCTCTTTCTACCCAATGTCTGTCCATATACAGGCATCTGTACTGAAGGTGTCTTTAGAAATGAATATCCTCACATGGCACAAGTCACATGTCTTTTGCCAACCATCAAGACAGATCACCCCAGCAGTCTTGACTGCACATGAAGCTACAGAGCCATTGACTGACCTCTGCTTACTTTCCAGGAATATTCTAGGGCCTCCTTTCTGCTTGGTTTGCTTCCATTCTGTCCTTTTCCTGCTGACTTTATCATCACTTAGAAATCTCTCTCTAATGATACAGATTGGGTACCAGAAGCTCCCTGGTGTCTCAATTGACTCTTCCAGTATCCTGGAATGACAGTGTCTTTAAGGAAGAGGATTCTAGGGTGGAGGCCAAGCCACCTGCCCAGCCCCTGGTCATGAGTAGTGGAGTCACCTGGTGTGTTCCTCAGTCAGAGGGAGTTTTTTTTACACTGTGCCCAGTCCAGACCTGCCACGTGTCTCACCACTCACATCTTCTGCCTCCATTCTGTTTCAGCCTCAGGGACACCTAAACTGAGTCCTCAATATGAAACCCTCATCTCTAGCTTTTCCATGATGACATCTCGGCCTTTGGTGTAGCTCTCCTGTGAACCGACTCTGAAATCCTGACCTTACCTAGAGGAGAATGCTCAATCCTTTCAGACTTTGCAAGACCACCTGGATTCCAGACCTATTTCCTCTCTCTGGTTCTTACAGAATCCCATCACCCTACAACCCCAGTTCAGCACAGAAACCAAGAAGAAACTGAGCAACCAGGTATGATGTACATGCTCTCTCTCTCTCTCTCTCTCTCTCTCTCTCTCTCTCTCTCTCTCTCTCTCTCTCATGCATGTGTGTTTGTGTGTGTTCTTTCATTTTCTAGCCAAGAGACTTTTAGACATTACTTGTCTCCTCTGAGCCTCTATCTCTCCAGCTGGATAAAATGAGAATAATTTTATAGGTTGCTTATGGGTTGTTAGAAGACCTGAAGTAGTATATGAACCATTCAAACAGTGCCTGACATACAGCAAGTGCCTCATCAATGTTAGTCATTTCCTTCCTTTCCCTGGTCTGCTTTCCTGAGTGCTAATATCTGTCCTGAACAGCTACATCCTGTCACACACTCCTCAGATTCATTCAAGGCATTATCGCCTTTCTCTCTGTACACCTCCATCAGTAGCCACAAGACTCACATCTGGCTTTTCATATTCTGAAATAAAGGCTCCCCAATCTCATTCATTTCCTGGGGCAAGAAACACGCTTCACATCACCTCAAATCTAGCTCAGATTTGTTTTTTCTAGGTATTTTCCTGTTTACTCTCTCTTGGTCTTTGTTAGACTCATGATCCTCAGCCCTTGCTCATACAGCTGACATTACCACCAAGATTTTCAGCCCCCTGTGTGGTTTCCCCATGAGAGGGACATAACACTGTAAGATGATTATACTGTCAAATTTCTAGGACTGGCCTCTTGGAGAATGACTTGGCAACAGTGCAAAGGTAGCAAGCTGTCCTTGCTTGTATTCTTGTATATGTGTGCATGTGTGTCTGTATATGAACATGTGTGTGTTTGCATGTGTGCATGCATGTGTACATGTATACATGAATGGGTGCATATGTGTATGTGTATATATATACATATATATGCATGTGTGCATGTATGTGTTTGTGTGTTATCATGTAGGTTTGTGTTCATACTGTTCCTGTGTACACAAGGGTGTGGAGGCCAGAGACAGACAGTGTCTTCTTCAATACCTCTAATTTGGGGGGACAGGGCCTTTTGCTGACTCAGGAGCTCACCAGTTGGCTAGGCTGGATAGTCAGGATGTCCCAGCAATGGTCCTGTCTCTGCCTTTCTAGGGCTGAAGTTGTAAGAATGCATCACTGTGCCTGGCTCTTTAGATGGTCCTAGGGATAAAATTCAAGCCCTCACACTGGTGCAGCTGGCACTTTGTCCCTGAGCCCCAGCAGCACCTCCCACCTTTATTTAAGGATATCTGTGCTTTCTCAGATGTATCCAACTCTCACATAGTCTACCCAGCTACAGTTCATTTGATTCTTTTATTAATGTTTTTAATTATGGTTATTTATGTGTATAGAAGTTTTGCCTGCATGTTTGTCTGTGTACTACATATGCTTGCAGAGCCCAGAAGAGGGATTCAGATCCCCTGGAACTGGAGCTATAGACAGCAGACAGTTGTGACCCACCATGTTGATGCTGGGAATCGAACCCAGGTCCTCTGGAAGAGTAGTAAATGTTTTTAACTGCTGAGGCATCTTTTCAGCCATAATTCTTTATTTACCTAAGACAGGGCCAAGCTTAAACTGGTGAACTGGTGGTAAATGATTTCCCAACTAAACAGATAGTGGGAACATCTTCATTAAATGATTCTTTAATGCCACATAAATTAGAAGTGTTCTGTATTCACCTTGCAGTCTCATTATGGGTCTTAACTTATGAGTGTCCAGCCACAGGACAGATGGTATTGCAAGAGGGAACAGGGGTCAGAGGATCTCCTGCTCACATCCAGCCATGATTACATATCCAGGTCATTTACCACCAGCTTAGTCTCCTTTTCCTTTTCTAAGAACCCAACCTGCTGTGGAATAATGCTCTTATACACTATAAATACTTGTCAACTAATACTGGTCTAATAAATGCTGACTGGCCAGTAGCCAGGCAGGGAATATGGGAGGGGCAACCAGACTAGGAGAATTCTGGGAAGAGAAAAGGCAGAGCAGCAGTTGCCAGCCAGATGCAGAGGAAGCAGGATGAGAATGCTGGACTGAGAAAACGTACCAAGCCACGTGGCTTAGCATACATAAGAATTATGGGTTAATTTAAGTGTAAGAGCTAGTTAGTAATAAGCTTGAACTGCTGGCTAAGCATTTATAAGTAACATTAAGCCTCCGAGTCAATTATTTGGGAAGCAGCTGTTGGGTATTTGGGGGTGTGGTGGGACAGAAACTTCTGAGTACACTCCACCTTTCTGTTTGCATTTATAGGGTCATTACCAGAGGTGGCACCAAAATTTTGTCATATGCCTGTAAAGGAAAATGAGTCTTTTTTTTCTAGAACAAGAAAGGGGCATCCAAATTTTCTGAACTTACTTTTGACTTGCTTAAGGCAAAAGTGCGGTAGAGCCAGGGCCCTGGGGGTCAGCCCTTTGACTGCCACCTGCTCTGTCACAGGTCTTTCCTTAAACAATGACAACCCAGCCTATGAGAGGGAAGGAAGCTACCATGCTCCTGCACACAGCTGCTGGCTGTTACAGTGCAGGGTCCTGCTGTGCTTGTATCTCGGATGAGGATGTGGGTAGAGCACAGAGGACCAGGCTCTTGACTGCTGTTGATCACAGAGGAGTTTGTGAGGTCATGATCTGCAAGGCTGGTCTTCTCTGGGTAGACAGGTGGCTGTGTGGTCATTCCTTCCCTATTGCCCCTCTGTAAGGTTCTCAAGGGATTTCCTGTTCATAAGATCTGTCTGCATCATATAAAACAAACCACAGGATGGTGACCCTTCAAGGTATGAATCTTGTGGTTGTTAATTCTGCAGGCAAGCTTGGCTGCCTGTGGATTTGTAGACTAGCCACAATGAAGAAGACCCTAAGGGAGAATAGTCTAGAGGATCTGGAAGTGTGGCCTCCAGACCAGGAACTTGTCTAGGCCCTCACACATGCATACACTTGGAGAGCTGGAAGACAACCTCAGATGCCATTCACTTTGATGTTTTAGATGAGTCCTAAATATACCAAGCAGACTGAGCAGATGGCCAGCGAGCCTACGGAGCTGTCTGTGTCTTCTCAGTTCTGAGATTACAAGTGCTCACCATAATGTCTACCTTGACAGGGGTGTGTGCTCATGTGCATATATATACACCACATGCATACGATACCTGGTGAAGGCCAGAGAAGAGTATCATGTTATTAAGAACTGGAATTACATAGGCTATTGTGAACCACCATCTTGTTTGTGGGCAGTGAACCTTCATGTTTCTAACTGCTTAGCCATCTCTTTAGCCCCCAATACCCAGATTTTTATACATAGGTTCTGGGGGATTAAACTCAGATGCTCATACCTAAAAGCCAAGCACTTTACCAACTGAGACATCATCCCAGCCTGTGATCTATGTTTAACAAGCCCTTTAGGTGATTCTTCCTTATATACAAGTTCTAGAACAACTGATAATATGCCATGGAATTTAACTATATTAATGAACAATGTGGAGTTTGCTTAGATACATTAAACAGTCCATTGTTTATACCTTTAAAATATCAGAATAAATCAAAAATGAAAAAAAAAAAAGCTTGTCAAGAGTACAATCAGCAAACTACCCAGCAAACACTCCTCAACAAACAAGGGTTGAATGTGTGAGTGAATCATTGCATGAATGGAGAAAGCAAATGCTGAAGCTGAAACATTCCTCCTCCCAGCCTGCTAAGCCTGAAGCTAATGAACCAAGTGGCCCCAGCGGCTATTATTCCCGGTAATTAAAGAACCGCATTAGCTGTATTAAGGATGCTGCAGATGTCCAGAAGTTGGAGGAACAGACACAGAGAGTGACACATGGTCTGTAGAAACATCTGCTCTCACATCTCCTGTGAACCAGGGTCTGCTCCTGACAACTCTGTTCTTCAAGCCAGATTTTAGTCTTGATACAAACCCCAATTTAGGGGGAAATGGAAGGAAACGTTTAAGGGGGGGTCTCCAAATCCAGCAACATGCTTGTGTACCATACCCTAGCACTAGTTGGTGAGGTAAGCAAGACTTCTCCCCCTGTCTGACTTAATACTCAGGAACACCAAGCATAGAAAGATGGGCAGTGACCAGACTGTCTAATCACCTTCTGTGTTCCTGTGTCCCACAAAAATCATTCCTCCAGTGTTTCCTTCAGGTAATCTAAACCATGACAGATAAGCATGAGAGATTTGGATAACTATGTAGTTAAAAATCTTGATGCAGGTTGGTGATGGTGATGCACACCTTTAATACCAGCACTCAGGATGAAGAGGCAGGTAGATCTCTGTGAGTATGAGGCCAGCCTGATCTACAAAGGAAGTTCCAGGACCTGCAGTTGCCACTAGTCATATGTCTCTATTCTACTGGACACTCAAAATGCGGCTGGTCTGAAATGAAATGTATGTATGCAATACCAGATATTTTTTAAAAAATCAGTAAAAAGAAGAATAAAGTATTATTAGTGTTTTTTTTTTTTTTGATTTATTTATTTATTATGCATACAGTTTTACAGAAGAGGGCGCCAGACCTCATCATAGATGGTTGTGAGCCACCATGTGGTTTTGCTGGGAATTGAACTCAGGACCTCTGGAAGAACAGTCAGTGCTCTTAACCTCTGAGCCATCTCTCCAGCCCCATTATTAGTGTTTTTTAAAAAAATATCAAATACATAGTGGAGTGATATTTTGGATGTAAATAAAATATTAAAATTAACTTTGTTCATTACTTACCTTTTAAAAAAATTCTCAGTATGAGAAAATAGGCAATAGGAATGTGACTTGATTCTATCTCTAGAGAGAGCACACTGCTCTATATACTGCAAGTGTGCTGTGTTTCAGTGTTGGGAGAGCCACAGATTTGGATGTTTGGTCTGTTGATTTCTATTGATTATAAAAACAACTCACTCAAGGCCTGTTGAACTTCAGGTTTCTATCCTTAGAGGGAAACAGATTTTAATGTATACATTCCAGGTGTGGTGGTTTAAAAGAGAATGGCCCCCATAGGGAGGGGCACTATTCAGGAAGTGAAGCCTTGTTGGAAGAAGTGTGTCACTGTGGGGGCAGGCTTTGAGGTCTCATGTGCTCAAGCTACTCCCAATGTGGGACATAGTTCACTTCCTGTTGCCTGCAGATCAAGATGTAGAATTCTCAGCTCCTACCCCAGCACCTTGTCTACCTGCATGTAGCCATGCTTCCTGCCATGAAGATAATATACTAAACCCCTAAACTGTAAGCCAGACTATTAATGTTTTCCTTTATAAGCATTGCCATGGTCATGGTGTCTCTATGCAGCAATAGAAACCCTAAGATACCAGGGCTGGAAATACTTCAGTCAATAAATGAATGAGTGGACACACATTGGGGCTGGAGTTTGATCCACAGAACCCATGTAAACATACTGTCACAATTCTTCTCATTTGTAATCTCAGTGCTGTGGAGGCAGAGGTACACAGACCCCTGCACTTTGGTAGAGAGCTGAGGAGGTAAGTCCAGGCCAAATGAGAAACCCTGTCTCAAAAAGGTGGGTAGATCCTGAGGAATAACACTCAAGGTTGACCTCTAGTTTATACACACACACACACACACACACACACACACACACACACACACACACACACACACGCATACACCAACAAGGAAAAGTACACACTCTAAACTATGATAGCATGTAACTTAGCATGCATCTGCTTGTAGAGTAGTCACCTATGGCTTTCATATAAACACTCTTCCCTTATGTTGGTCTATGTGGTGAGCTCAAAGCCTTTTATTGGTGCTTTGGAAGGTAAATCTGAATAAATGAAAACAGGTATTTTTTCCTTAGACCTTGCAGAATGGCTCATTGTCTTCCCAGATCTTGCCACCTTAAGCCCCACTGTCCCCTTTCTCTAGGTAGCCCCTTGCCTCTGAGTGCCAGACACGGTGATTCCCAGGGTGATCGGATCGTACATTAGACACTAGCCCTCATATGCTCAGGTGGCAATGTTTAACTCCAGGACTCATCTATCACAAACACAAACAGTTGTCTGGACCCCACAGAAGTGACGTCAGCCCTCCTCTCCAGTACATGACTCCAGAGAAGAGAGGACAGAGGTCAGTGGGGAAGTAAGTGGAACATTGCTTTAGTTGAGAGTTTAACAAATGTAGCAGAGATTCATGGAGGGCAGAGCTGATGTGGACCCTACAGACACCACCTCATGGGTGCAGAGTTGGTAAGGAATGACTAGAGAATCTGAGCACTTACCCAGCATTAGGGCATCTGTGGTGACAAGGATTCTTGTCCAGATTTTAGTCAGCTTTTCCCAACACTATTCTAACCTAGGTCCTAACAGGGGCTTCTGTGTTCATTTCTCAACTCTCCCCTATTTAGCAGGGATCCTGCTAGGCCAGGTTTTCCAGAAAACACCCTTCTCAGTATCTGGCTACTCACTGATTGAGTCTCTGAACACCGACAGGAAATCTTGGTTACCCTGGTCTGACTGGTGCTAGAGTCCTAACAGGGCTGGTTTAGTCAGGATGCTCCTTTCACTTGGTGACTCTAACGCTGCTCCTCGGACAGTAATTCCCACTTTTCTCCCGTGTGAGTGGACCAGAGCCCCAAAGCTCCTCCCCATTGCAAACAGCACCAAGTCTCCATTTCCTCTTCATGCTTGCCTCAAAATCTCAACAAATACCCTGACATGTTTGTCTTGACAGAAACAGAGAAAAATCAGAGAGGGGAGTATTTTCTTTGGTTAGGTCTGAGCTCACCTCTCCATCCACAAAGCCATGGGTGCTTATTAGGAGACATTAATGGGGGCGGAGGCAACTCCCTGTTAGGACTCCACGGTTCTCTGGGTGATGCCTCAGTTTCTCTGTGACAGTGCTTCTGTCCACCATGCTGGACCCACCTTCACCAGACAGGCAGGCAGGCAGGCAGACAGACAGAAAGACATATGTGAGCATGCACGCAAGCACCATGTCATTTTCATACCAACTCACCTTGGTTCGCTCCCTCTGTCCTCATAGATGGCATGATTTCCTTTTTCATACCTGAGTTGCCAGGCACAATACTTCTGCACTGGGGACAGAAAAGCCCTGCTTCCCAGCACAAAGAGCCTGCAAGCTCTGCTGATCCACATCGTGAAGGGGCACTGTGCCCTGGAAAGCTGGTTTCATCTCTTTTCTTTCCTCCTTACACTTGTGCACCAGCAATCACACCATTGTTCCAGGGCAACTTTGCCCAACATGCTGCCCTGCAGATATTTAGATGGTTCCCCAAGAAAGCCTCCTGGCCCAACGTGGTCCTCCACTTAAAAAGGCTACTGTTTTCCTACCTTGCTTCTTCCTCCCAAACATGACAGTTAAAACACTAATGCTAGTCACATCTAGTGAGCCATTTAAATATCTCACCTCTTTTGCAGAACCTGTGGTTTATCTGTTGAAATTGCAAAGGCATATATGCAGCTCTGCATTTTAAAAATGAGCAGAATGTGGCGTTCTCTCTGTGTGAGCAGCGGAAGAGGCCAAGCAACACGGAGTGTTTTAGCTCCAGATTTTCAGTTAAGCTAAAAAGATAAGGTTGATTTTAGAACAGTTTTGCTGGGGTGGGTCTTTGGCTTTAGTAGCTCTACCTGACAGACAAAACAACAACAAAGAAATCACCACACTTCTCAGAGCTGTAGAGTGGCAGGTCTGAGATTCAGGAGCAGTCCCTTTATCTATAGATCTTCTGTGCATGATCAGGCACTTTGCTAACAAAAAAATAACAGATTTCGGGATCCACACAGCACTATCCAAAGACAAGGCAAGTATTATTGTGGTTTATATGTAAGATGCATATAAGTATTCATGTGGGTGTGTGCACAAGAGTGTGCAGAGGAAGGTCAGAGTTCACAGTGGGTTCCTTCCTCAACTGTTCTCCACTTGCTTATTTTAGTCAGGGTCTCTCACTGCACCTAGACTTCATTGATTGGCTAGACAGACTGGCCAATGAGCATCAGGGATCTGCCTACTCTGCCTCTCTCACTGCTTAGTGCTGGTTGCAGGCAGACGTGTATTGTTGCAGTGCCCAGCTTTTTACATGGGTACTGAAGATCTGAACTCAGTTCCTCATACTTGCACGGTGGGCAGGCACTTTTCCAATCAAGCATTCTCAATAATAGAGAAGAACATTTCGGTATCTCACAGCACTGCAGGCAGGGAGGTTTATTGGGGCCAAATGCTCAATATAGTTAGCTGGACTCCTGAAAATGCTCAGTTCTGAGGCTTTAGATGTAGAGGAAGATGCTGAAAGTTGGAAAGGGAGATCACTCAGTGAGTGGGGCAATGTGAGGGCTACATTTCTCAGAGTTCCAGTGACTCACCTGCCACTTTGATAAAGTTTATGTGGATTCTGACTCAGAAGTGGGTTGGTCCTAAGACTGTATTCTCGTAGCACCTGGCTAACTCTGATGATGCTCAGACTCCGCTGTGTATGGTAGTAAGTGCTAGATCTGTTTCTGAGGCAAAGGAGTCAACAAAGACAAACACACTTAGCTTTAGTGTCACTGATTAGCTCTCTGTGAACAAGAGCCTCAGTTTACTTATTCACACGCTAAAAGTTGTCCAGGACATTTATGATACTGGGAATGATCTACAACTCAGAACATCAACTTGAATAGACACCCCACTGGGAGGGGACACGTACAGAAAATAATGTCACCACAGGGAAGTCTAGGATCCTCAGGCTTCTTAGTGCCCCTGCCTGGCAGGTGGGCCTTGGACTTTCATTGGCATCCTCCACACTACTTGCTGACCATGCTCTTGAGTCATGTGTGGGTGGTCCCATCTGTCCCTTCTATACTACAAAGTCATCTTCTTTCTCTGCTTGCATCATGTTTTCATCTATTCCAGAAATAATATCCCCACCCTGACTATTATATTATTTTTCCCTCTTTTCTGGTTCTGTGGATAAGAATTGGTTAGGTTTATAGCACACTTGTCCAGCTGAGTAAAGCATGTCAACACTGCTATATGACCACACTGGGCCAACTTCACACTATCTGTCAAGACAGTGAATTTGTTTTATTAAGACAGAGAGAGCCTTCTCCTTAACCAATATAAATTAATATTGCTTTTACCAGGTGGCTGACCAATTCACCCTAAAGAACACCATCTATACACAGGTACCTGTGTGCAATTGAAATCTCAACCTCTATTAAGAAAGAAAGATTCAGATCTAGGATTGGTGGTCCAGACTTGTAATCTCACGTACTAAGGAGTCTCAGGCAGGAAGACGGAAAGTATATGGCCAGCCTAGACCACAGAGTGAGTTCAAAGCTGACCTGAGTAACTTTGCTAAGACCATGTCTTAAAAAATGTAAAAAGCGATCTGGAGATGTAGCTCAGTTTTGAGAATTTGGCTAGCATATGTGAGGGGCTAGGTTCACTGCCCATTTCCACAGCAGAGCAGGAAGTAGAAGAGAGGAGGGGAGTGGCAAGAGCGAGGGGAGGCACAGATACCGCGACTACTGGAACATCTATGCAGATTGAGGGGTTTGGACTTTTGACCTCAGCTCAGTGTGAGAACAGGGGTGTGATGCACAGTCCCTTGTCTCATGTTCGTTCCCCTGGAGGGAAAGGCAGCTTGCTTCTGACACAAGCACAGAGTTCTCTGGAGGGCAGAGAAGATGATTGCATAACAAGGGCCCATTAAAGAGATGAGCTGCCAGATGGGTCTCTGTAGCAACCAGTCCCTACTCGGAGCACTTATACAGAACAGCCTTCAGAATAAGCAAACACGCTTGTACCAGAAATGGAGTTCAATTCCTGCACATGCTTTTGTCCCATGAGCTTGAACTGTCTATGGGAAGAAGGAGGAGGAGGAGGAGGAAGAGGAGGAGGAGGAGGAGGAGGAGGAGGAGAAATGATGCAGAGAAGAAATGATGGAGGCTTCCACACATGCCCTGAATGGAAACCACATATCCTTCCAAATCTATGATAAAAACAACATTCTAGCTCCTCCTTTTCTCTAGAATTAGACTCTTAAAATCTTGTGGCATTTACCCCAAATACCATATTATTGAGCTGTGACATCTGGTTTCCAGTTCTCCTCAGCGAGAATTTACTAAGAGACAATCAAGAATTTTGACAGTCTGAGCCTCTGCCCCGCATTCACGTGGGAGACTGGCTGCCTACCCTTCCCTGGCATCTGTACACACTAGATCATTCTAGAATTTTCCCAAAAACAAGGCGTCTAATTTTCCCCTCTTTTGTGCCCAGTGTGCTTTTTTTCCCCCAAAACCTTTTTGTCTCTCCCAGAAATTATTTCAGATATGATGAATTCTCTGGCTCTGCTTAATCACCATACAAACAAACATGTACAACAGCAGGGAAAGTCCCATCACAGAGCACACAGATGGTACCCTCAGGCAGCTCCCAGGGGGCAGTAGGATTGTCTAATCTCCCTCCAGCACTTCATTCTCTGCCCACTCAGCTGAGGGCTTTGCAACTCTAAGAGGCCCCAGAATCTATGTCTGAGCTTCAGCTAGGATGGAGAACATCTGTTTAGAAGACAGGCAAGCTGGGTGATGCTGCCAGTCTGTGGGGAGAGAGAATGCAATCCAGGGGAAGGAAAGTTCTGCCTGCTAATGTAAACCCAGAAATGTCCTACCTGAGCCCTGGTTCTGTGGGTTCAAAATGGAGGCAAGACCTGAGAGCTAAGAGTGTAGGAACTGACGTTTTATGGACCTTATGGTCTTGAAGCTCAAGTCACTTTCTTTTCCTTATGCATAAGGTAGAGATGTTAGTGTCATTTGGAAATGAGAGGGTGGCTGCTGCATGAGCTGAGATGCTACGTGGGAAAACCCAGCAAGATGCCTACACAAGAGAAGCAGGCAATGAGGTGGGTACAAGAACATTCTCTTGCCTGTCCATCAGGATTAGTGAGCCAACTGCACAGAGATGCATGGTAAGCACAGGAAATGTTCTAGTTGCTGGGTCTGGATAAGTGCTTGGGCTGATGCATAGAAGAGACAGTCCAAAAATTTCCCAGCTGGTATCTCAAAGGCCCTGGCAAGAACTGGGCAGAGAACAGCATGTCAGAGAGAATGTGGAAGGCAGAAAGGATCTTAGAGAGGTGTAATAATTCTAGATGGAGCTCTGGAGACCTAGCAAATGCTCAGGGGGAGCTAAAATGATTACTGTAGACAGAAACAACAGGTGAATTGTGTGGACTTGGGAGAGGTCACTAGGAAGGTAAGACCTGATGGGATAGCCAAAAAAGAAAAGTTGTCTTCTAATAATTGGCAAAAGGTCATCAAAATAGTCACTCATGACCCCTGTCATGTGGAGCCTACCAGTTAGTGTCTAACAGTAAGAACAACTGGTATGCAATGCACAGAACATACGGTGTCAAGGATTTCATCACAGATGAGTCACAGCCAATGGAGCAGCCACTAAAGAAATAAATAAATATATCAATGAGGCAAGCATATTTTAGGCCAGTTTCTCCAAAGATATTATCAACAGATTCGAGCAGCCCAATGGGAAACTAACAACCCTCCCAAGTCACATGATAAAAATGTAAATCACTAATAAAGTTAGTACCTACCATACAAGCATGAGGCCTTGAGTTCAGATCCCCAACAACCATGTAAGAAATTAAGCATGGTCATAAAGCTGACAGACAGGACTGAATGACAAATTCTTGGGACACACACACCAGTCAGTCATTATAAAAGTATCTGGTCAGCACTATGTTAGTAAACTGACTTCCTAAAAACAAACAAAGAACTGAGCAGGGGAAGGCCAGCCACAGTGGTGCATGGTGACATATAGTGGCACATGGTGATGTATACCTACAATTCTAGTACAGGCAACAGAAACAGACAATCCCTAGCACTTGCTGGCCATTAAGTCTTGCCAAATTAGCAAATTTCAGGTTTAGTGAGAGACCATGATTGAAAAAATAAGCTAAAAAAATTATTGAGGGAGATATACACTGCGATACACACATACACACCACCACACCCCACTTAAAAAAACAAGAAGCAATAATTCTGAAAGAAAATTTACAATGGTCCTTTCATAGTGTTAAAGAACCTTCATAAGAAACTTGGTTTCAAATTTTATGCAGAAAAGAAATTACCACAATAAAATGACTTTAGTAAAAGTAATAAAAATGAAAATGAAAAACATTAGAAACAGCTCAAGGGTAATAGAGAGAATTGGCTAAAGTCTTTAATTGGCAAATAGTGCTCCCAGAAACATCCTGCCCCCATGCTGGGGACTGAATTTGGAGTCTTGTACATGACAGAGAGCATCTTATCATTAGGCTACATCCCTAGCTCAGAAATGATTTTCTTTAGCAAACTCCATTAATATCACTATATTCCAGAGAAAATGTTGCTGTTCGTAAACACAGACTAACAATGTCTTTGGAGAAAAACTCCATCAAGCCAGACTAGAGGCCAGCCCTTTCAGTGGTCCTGGGAAACACATGGAGGTGGCTCACTTAGGGGGTGTAGAGCTGGGCTACTGGACCACTGGGGCTTCCTGTATCAGGGTGGTGTTGTACTTTCTAACATTTTAACCTATAAAAATATAACTTGATGAATAGTTTGGTCACATTGGGGGAGGGGTTGGAAAGAGAAGGAGAAAGATAAGTGGCAGAGGGAAGGAAATGGGGATGGAGACTAGATTTGGGTGTGTGGATACAGTGGTGGCCTAGGTAGGCAGCCAAAGGTACAGAGTGGGTCATCTCAGTGGGTCATCCCCCATCCCTCTTGCTTCTCCTTCTCCCCACACCCATAACACCCTATATCCTAGGTAAACACTCTACCACTGAGCTATATCCCCAGCCCTGTGAATGTATGAAAGCCTACCAGCTTCCTTAGGTCTGGTCCCATCACCACTCAGTGATGGGTTGACCTCACACTTACTATCTGAGTGACTGTGCCCTGGGAATAATTTCTTCATCTTGCTTTAGGAGTCAACAGGTCATGTTGACAGGGCAGCTATCACCTGCTCTCTGCAAGGATGCTCTTGTCAGCTGTGGGGCTGTAAGGAGGGTGGGCAGAGATGTCTCCAGGGAGTATAGGGTGGAGCTGAGTCTGTGTTGTCCTCTGTTCCCATCATAGGAAGGCCTGTCCCTAGTTGAAATGAATCACTTTAGCCCTGAGGTTTGGAGGACAGTGTGCCAACTGTTTGTTTGCTAACCCCAAATCAGTCACTTGATATCTGATTGTTCTTGGATGACCTGAAGCTGTGGGGTTTCCAAGGAAGTCTTAAAAGACCTTTACATGACCTTCCCTGGACACCTGTTGCTCCTTAATGTCTTTCATTTTTGCAACTTAAGTTAATGGAAAAAATTTTATGAAGAAGGAACTTGTGGCATTTTTAAGAGCCCCTGAACAGGCTCTGAAGCCTGAGCACTCCTAGACACCCACATCTCTTTAGAAGGCTCGGGGTGGGATGTTCAAATCCTTGGCAAACCTTCAATAAACTACTCCTGTGGCTGTTAGCAGGCTTTTTTTATACACATGCTATAAACAGATAATTAGAATTAATAACCTTAATAATAAAAGTTTTTAAACCGAAATTTTTGCTTTCTTTCTCCAGTCAAATAGCACAAAAAAATATTAAGATTTCATTGAAACATAATCTTATTTTTTTTAAAGCCAAGAATACATAGGAGTCCTGAGCAAGAATCAGATCCATGAGGAAGAAAAGCATACACCTGAATCCCCCACAAACCTGGGGAGCCACAGTGCCCATCTCTGGTTTTCATTTCCTTCATATTTGGATAGCTTTTGATGAGAACCCTGGTGTGCAAAAGGTAAAGATACAACTGGGTGGGAAAATAGAAAAACTTAAAAAACAAAAAAAAAAACAGGTAAATATAACATCATTTACTGAGTACCAGGGTCCTGCTAAGAGATACACAGCATTGCCTCTACTGTGTGGATAAAACATGGAGAGACGAGCGGAGAACAGTGAGTTCTTATTTAAAGTCATGTAGCTAGAGAACGAGTGTGCCAGAGCACAAATCCATATCCTGGTGGTTTCTTCTACACTCTCTATATTCTCCTCCTTTTCTCTTATTTCCTCTCCTTAAAAAACAAAAATCACATCATTGAACTATAATTTACAAACTACAATGGTGGCCCTTTGAATTATACAACGCAGTAATTCCTAGTGAATGTATTGCCTTGTACAGCCATCACCATTATCTAAGTCACCTCGAGTTTTGCCACATCGGCCCTCAACCTCACCTCAGGTATAATTAACCTGCAATCTTGCCTTTGCCCCGGGATTTCACTGCTCTGCTTTTGGTTCCTAATGATTTGTCTTTTAGCCCTTATTAAATACGTCGAGTCCCACAGTATGTAGTCTTGTGTGTCTGGCTTCTTTCTGTCATGTTCTTGGTTCATCTATGTAACACAGATGATGTTATGTGGCATTTTAAATTGCATTAACAACGTGATAGTCATCAAATTACACCTTGAGGGACCTGTGAGTTCCACACAGGTTTTGGTCACCAGTTGTTATGAGGAAAATGGACACTTTTATTTTTCTGGGCTATATACTTAGGAGTGGAATTGATGGGTCATGTGGTAACTGTGTTCAGATTTTTCAAGAATTCTGAGGCATTATTTTTCAAGACAGACACCACATTTCACATCGCCAGCAGCAATGAGTAAGCATTTTAGGTTTCCAAACCTTTTATTTGTCACATTTTTTTTTCAGAGTCCCTCTGGGGATGGGGTTGTGGGCCCTTCACTGTGGTTCTGATTCACATCCCCCTAATGACAGAATGTGCTGAGCTTCTTCTTCATGCACTTCCCAGCTCTCCATAGATCATCAGACCACTACTGGTTTCAATGATTTGGTCTATCTGTCTTCTCCCTCATCAGTAAAGAAAAAGATGTACCAATTTTGTTGATCTTTTCAAAGAACTAACTTCTAGGCTTCTGAATTTTTCCTGTGTTTCCCTCTATTCTATTCCATCAGTTTCCCCCCTAAACTTTACAAATTCCCCTGTCACTGCCTGATTTGAGCTTAGTTTGCTGTGCCTTCAGAGTTTCTTAAGATAAAAACTTGGCTATTGATATTTTTGCTGCTCTACTTGGAAAGGAGGTCAGCCCTCTGAGGGCAATGTTGATATTCCTGGCTCATCAGGTCCTGGTAGGATTTCCTCATCTTTACCTTCAGCCTGGAGGCTGGAGACAGAAGCATTTGGCAAGAATGCCATAGATGCCCAGACTTACCCAACCTCACCTAGTGTTTCGGGAATAGCAGCTCCCAACCTGCTGAATTCTGATGACCATTCCTGAGGCTTTGTTCAGCTTTCTGTTTGGTTTTCTTCCCTTCTTCCCCTCCCCCCAGGAAATCAAGTCTTGCTTGGGCTCATCCATTCCTCAATCTACCTCTCACAGAGTCTGTACCTTTGGGGTTATGGGGCACAGTTTATTTTAAAAGATACTTTAAAAGCCTCAACACACTATGCCTCTGGGAATCTGCATTTATAACAGAGAAATCTGATAGTGCTCCCAAAGCAGCCCAAACATTCAAGAAAGGCAGGACACCAGCCCCTCACACCACTGCTCTGGCAGAGGCTTCTGTAGCAGCCCAGAGGGTCACAGCATACACTGTCACCATCTGTGGGTTTACATGAATCAGGATTTTCCAGATGCATGCTGGCTGACACAGCTCAGATTAGAAATCCAGCTTTCTCCTGAAGAGAATTGGCTTTAGATTCACCTCTCCTTAGGGATACAAGGAACATGGAGCGTTTTTCTGTACACTGTAAATACTATTGGTCAATAAAGAAGCTGTTTTGGCCTATGGCAAGGCAGATTATAGGCAGGTAGGATATCAGAGCATAGATAAAAGATGGAGAAGGGTGGAGTCACAGAGCCGCTGGCTGCAAGTTGTTGCTGAGAAAACAAGATGTAATGAAACAGAGATAAAGCCACGAGCCACATGGCAATACATAAATTAATAAAAATGGGTTGAATTAAGTTGTAAGAGCTAGTTGGTAATGAGCCTGAGCCTTAGGCTGAACAGTTTGTAATTAATATAAGCCTTTGTGTGATTATTCGGGGCTAAGCAGCTGCGGGCAGGTCCAGATCTTGAAGCTAGGCTGAGTCAGAAACTTCTGATGCCATACAAGGAATGGGAGGGGACTAGGGCAGGAACTCAGGTTCAAGAATTTCAGCTCTGTAATTCCTCTTATTGAAGCCCCTCTTAGGGGTACATTCTCCTACTTTGTAAAAGAGAACATGAATAACTTTATCTTCACAGAGTTAGTCAGATGTGAGAAAAGTTCCGTGATAACCACTACCAGGATTAAACATGACTGAACTGCTATAACAGAGAAGGCTTTCAGTGTGTCCCAAGATACAGTGGCTAGAGAAGGGATGCTCTGCCCCTGCTCCTTCTTTCTCTATTCTTCTCTACCTCAGAATGCAAGCTGGCTGCAGAAAAATAGGTGGCACCATTGGTCTCCCAGCATGGAAGACTGGCCCCTTCCAGGTGGGCAGGGATAAAGGAAGGAGCCAAGGCTGGGAGAACAACACGCCTCTGCTTTGTCCTTGGGAAATCTAAGAGCATTTCTAGCCCTGGCCATACCCATACCTGCTTGTACATAGCAGAGGGCATCTCTGCAGCTTGAGTAAATGTTGTGGGGGCAACAAGGAGAGAAATCCCTGCTGTGTGGCTTTACCAGGCCTATTCTTTTTTTTTTTTTTAAACTTTATTTATTTATTTATTTATTTGCCTTGGTGTTGCCTGGAACTGGAACTACAGACAGTTGTTAGCTGCCATGTGGGTGCTGGGAATCAAACCCGGGTCCTCTGGAAGAGCAGACGGTGCTCTTAACCGCTGAGCCATCTCTCCAGCTCCCAACCAGGCCTATTCTATACATTCATTTTGAGCCATCACAGGCCAACTGCCATTCCTTACAAATGTCCTTGTGCTACCTCGAAGCTGAACAAGCATGAGACACACCACAGAGGCAGAGTATCTGTTCTCAAGAAAAGGTTCAAACTTCTAAAGCTTGTTGTGATAGACATGAGATCTGTTTTAAAATTTCAAGATAGATTGCTACAAATGCTAACTTTGGGCTTTAATTTCTAAGGAAAATAAAGTTATTCATCTTGGTCCACACCACTGGTACATATTGGCCATGGTGTGTAAATGGAAGAAATCCCCTAGCCAAGGCTGGCTCAATAACACAGTCTAAGATGTAATATTGCCTTGGATGGTGGTTTAATATTGACCATCAACTTGATAGGATCTAGAACAAGCTAGGGGACAGCCTTTGCAACTGTCTATGACAGTGGTTCTCAATCTTCCTCATCCTGCCCACCTTTAACACAGTTCCTTGTGTGGTGTGACCCCCAACCATAAAATTATTTTCATTGCTTCTTCATAAGTGTAATTTTGCTATTGTTGTGAATCATAATATAAATATCCATGTTTCCCAATGGTTGTAGGAAATCCCTATGAAAGGGTCCTTCAACCCAAGGGGTCACAACCCACCGGTTGAAAAGCACTGGTCTAATAAGGAAGTTTCTAGGGTAGATTTAACGTGGTGGAAAGACATACTTTAACATTGTATGGTGCTGTTCTATGAGTGGGGACTGGGAGGAAACCAGTATTCCTGTTTCTGGATAGCAGATACAATATGACCAATTGTCTCTCGGCTCCTGCCGCCATGGTTTTCCTACCATGAGGGAGGTACCCTCAAACAGTGAACCAATACAAACTCCTCCTTCTTTAAATCCCGTTGCCAGATAGTTTGTTGCAAAGTAGCAAATATACTTAGCTTTTATTATGGAAATTAGGGAAGCTGCCATAACCAGCAGAGAACAAGAGGAACAGCCTCAACTAACGAGTTCTGGACCAGGGTAGAATTGGATGCTTGAGCTTCAAAGAAACATCTGGAAACCTTGCTCACTGGGGTCTTCTTGCATGCTGTCACGGCCCCTGCCTCAGCTCTGCAGCACCCCCAGTCTTACCTCGACCACTTCACATCCCAACCTTCTACTCGGGTCATGTCTTAAGGCCTGCTTCCTTCCCGGTCACTCTTCATGCCAGCCAGCGCCCTGCCCTCTGCACGAACACCCCAGCCTGTCCCCCACTTTGGAGCCAGCACCAGTGGGGAATGACCACAGACTAAAAGCAGAGCTTCCGCGTTACCTATTTGCCTTTCCAGATCAGCGGCTTCATCGGGAGTGGCTCGGGGGAGGACTCCTGGATCACTGAAGCTGGTCCGAAGCAGAGTCCCCATCACAAAGAAGAACAGGATGCCACCGACCACAGGGATGGCAGGGGTGATGTTCACTGCCAAGTATGGACAGCTGCCAGCAGGGTGCAGAGAAAGAGAAGAAAGAAATCACAGCATTAGGATCTGTAGTCACAGTTCCGACCTTCTAAGAAGCAAAATCATCACTTAGCTGAGTGAGACTGATTTCTATTAAAACTCATCTGGGCTGGGGAATGTAGCTTAGTGGAAGGCACCTGACCAGCAACTGTGAGACCTTGAGCTCGGATCCCCAGAATCCATAAAGTTGCACATGTCGGCAATACCAGAAATCCTATGGTTGGAAGAGGACTGAGGCTCAGGAGCAAGCTAGCCGTGTATTTTCTGTCCTGAACTTGGCCCTATCTCAGATAAGGTGGACAGTGAGGGACAAAACCCCACTGGTGAGATGTGGCACTCGCATATCCACGCTCACACACACATATGCCCACACAGAGATGGATTTAAATAATAATAATAAAAAAAAAGGCTGCATGGTGGTGGCACACACCTTTAATCCCAGAGGCAGGTGGATGTCAGTGAATTTGAGGCTAGCCTGGACTACAGATAGAGTTCTAGGACATCCAGGGCTACACAGAGAAACCTTGCAGGGGGTGTGGGGAGGAGGCAACAACAACAAATTTAGATTTGGGGTGGTCTGCAGTGCTCTCTGTTGACCTTAACTGTCCAAGCTCCACATTTCTGTTGGTAGAACAGAAATAATCTTGCTTGTAAAAATCCATCTAGAATGTCTGTAACTTGAATAAATACACAGGAGCCCTTTGCATTGTCAGTCCAAAGCCCCCACCCCTATCTGGAACCACAGAGGATACCATTCACTTGCAAACACCAAGGAATCATTTGTCAACATTGTGGAACCAGTTTGTCCAAAAGAGGCTGACACACCATAGAAATGGACTTGCTGCAGGGTCTCTGAAGAGCAGGGGAAGAGAATCACCAGCTAGCTGAGCCACACCAATCCCATGCTTTCCCAGAAAGCACCTGGAGCAATCAATTCATAAGCACACTCTAGCTCTTGTTAGTTTTGTTTTGTTTGTTTTTAAGAGAAAGGGTCTTTCTTGGTTCACACTTTGGACTGAAGCTATCCTGTTTCAGCTTCCCAAGTAGTTGGAACAAATGTTTTCCACTATACACCCTTGATCCTAAATCCTGTTTCCTGTTGGTGGACAGAGGAGCATATGCTCCAGGGACTATGGGCATAGAAGAGTGACTTTGGCTTATTAACGTTTGTGCTGGGACCCGACACCTGACCCTCGGCCTCATATCGTGGTGTGGAGGGGCTGGGTAGGTCCAAGAATTGGGCCCTTGGTCTGCTTTCATGTGTTTTGGCACCACAGAGGTGATGTAAAGTAGAGGGAAGTGTTAGCCTGAAACTGAGTGAAGGATGGGGTCTGCCATGGCAATCATTAGTCTCTTGTGGCCATATTGTTGTCCTGGGTGTGGAAGAACCCAGAAGGCACCACAGCATCACAAGGTCTAGGGTGGGTGGGGAGAGGCCCTCCTAGCTTGTCCTCAGAAGCAGAAGTCCTGACTGTTCAAGTAAAGAACAGAAGTCAGACAGGAAGGTGAGCTCTGCTCAGATGTGGGAGATGGATGGGGGAATGTGGCTCCCATCTGAGTACCAGCACCACACTGTGGACAGGTCTCTGCTGGAATGCCCAGGGAATACTTCTAAGAGCTGGTTCTCAAGAGCCATCTGATAGGAACCTCTTTGCTAAAGGAACAAAGGCCTTTCAGGATCTTCTGCCATGAAGAAGCCCAGAGACCTCTCCCTATCGCCCCCATGACTTTAAGAAGATGGTGGAATGGTCCCAGATGTGAGTAGTCGGGGAATGTTTCCGGCAAGCAGTGTGGATTTGTCTCTAGGAAAGTCACATGACTAGACATGGCACCCAGAGCATTTCCAGGGCCTCTGCATGGCTCTGCTGCAGACAGAGAGCAAAACAAAACCACGCCACAAAATAGTGTTACGTCACACTCCAGCCGGGCTGACAGTTGTGATGTTTCTTCACGGCATTAGGAAAAAACAAAACCAAAACCCAGATCATTGTTAATCTGGCATCATCCAGGATATCTGAACATTTAGGAACATCTCCAGAGAGATTTATAAAAAGTGAGTATGGCATGGAGGGTGTAAGGATACAGAGGACTTTGCAAAGAAAAAAAAAAAATCTAAGAAACATTGGCATCAGAACCTTCTGTAGTGACTGTGCCTCAAAGTTAGAACGTCAGAAACTTAATCTCCAAAAGGTCTTGGGGGCTTTCAGGAACAACTGAGCCCCCAAGGTCCCACTCTTGCCAACTAATTGATGTTGCGGCCAGATGTTCAGTACTTCTAGAGTGTGTTTGTTGTAAACTTAAGTTCTGCCTTTGTGGAGGTTTGAGAGAAAATGGCTCCCAAAGGGAGGGGCACTATTGGAAGGTGTGGCTTTGTTGGAGGAAGTATGACACTGTGGAGGCTGGCTTTGAGATCTCATATCTGCTCAAGCTCTGCCCAGTGTCTCAGACCACTTCCTGTTACCTCTGAGTCAAGTTGTAGGAACCCTCAGCTCCTTCTCCAGCACCATGTCTGCCTGCATGCTGCCATGCTTCCCACCATGATGATAAGGGACTAAACCTCTGAACTGTAAGCCACCCCAATTAAATGTTTTTCTTTATAAGAGTTGCCGTGGTCATGGTGTCTCTGCACAGCAATGGAAACACTAAGACAATCTTTTGATTGCCTTCTGTCTTACCTCTTATTTTCTACCATGGGGACATGCAGCACTTACTAGCCTGGCCTCCAGAACTGTCAGAAATGAATCACTCAGTCTTAGGTATTCTGTAACAGCTTCATGAAGTTGACTGGCATACCCCTTTGGAAAAATAGTCACATATCACAGAAATGCCTCTTCAGTTTGGTGGGTATTGCTGTGTGTGAATGGTATCTGTGCTTCTGTCTAGAGGCCTTAGGCAAAAACTGACAAAATTAACACTCTCTAGTGGGTGTCTACCTTTTCCAAAATATTAGATTTTGTGACAGTAAGCACTGGAAAGCTTCAAGTTAAACACTTAAGAAACTAGGGACGCCATAACCAAGCCATTAGCTGTTCTCTTATACTCCTGAGCCTACAGAGAGAGTCCCCCACAGATACTCTGATGTGCAAATATACAGAAATGACCTTCTGTTGTGTGGGCCTGTGTTTCCAGGTCTAATGTAGAATTTATATTTTAACCTGAGACATAAAGATAATTGAGAAGCCTCACCAGAAATCAATTTCTCCATTAGAGACATAATATAAAACAACCAGCAAAATTTCAGTACTGTGTCAAACCCAGAACTTAAAACATCTGTAAAGGGCCTACATGTGTGAGAGGGTATGGCAGATGATACCTTTTTTTAGGGGGGGGGATGTCTTAGTTTTGTTTCCTGTTGCTATGATGAAAAACAAAAATAAAAACAAAAAACAACCCTGCCAAAAGCAGCCTAAATGAGAAAGGTTTTATTGAGCTCACAATTACAAGTTGTAGTAAATCATGATGGGAACATGTAGGTTTCAGGAACCTAAAACAATTAGTCATGCTACATTCATAATCAAGAGCAGACAGCAATAATAAATTAATGTAAGATGCAGATAGGAAAGATGTCCACATTTAGCATGGGTCTTCTTACTTCAATTAATTCAATAAATACATTCCTTATAGGTAACAGTCATGCTCATGGCCAACTTGATCTTGATCTAGACAGTGTCTCCTTGAGACTCTCTTCCCAATACGTTGTCAAGTCAGCAATCAAAGCCAGCCACCTCACTGGGCATATTAAGCATGTCCACAAGGCACCTAAATTCAATCATTTCAAGTCCAGACCTTGAACTGTGACATGGGCTTGGGAGTAATAAGAAAGGAACACTGAACTTGGATCTCATTTTTAACATGTATTGTAGCATGCAAATGTTAGCTTTAGTTCTCTTATTATTGCCATTTAAAAAGCAACCTCCTTTGTATAACACCTTGAAAATGTGCCAGTGTTTGGCCATCAGCAATAAACCATCCATGTCAAATCCAACCAAAGAAGACCAGTGTTGAACTTGCTGATGCTGACAGCATGCATCCATGATGTGAGAAGTCCCTGTTCCTAGGAAATACACATTGCAGAATTTAGGAACAAAATACCATGAGGTTTGCAATCTTCTTTCAAATAGCGTAGAAAAAGTATGGCATAAGGAGATAAAACAGAATAAATATTTATAGGTGAATTTGGATAAAAATAGATATTTGTTGTTATTATTCTGATTGCAGCTATCCCATGCTCTCTGGCTTGCTGGAGCCTGTACGTCCTTTCATATGGAAGCTGAGGACCTGCCCTTCTGAGTGCCTTCCTCCGAGGAGATAAGGGGAGTCTATTCTGCAGCTCACTGAACTATGCTACTGTGTGTCACGTACACATTCTGTAAGCATTTGCCAGGCTCTTTGGAATCCTCCATGCTCAAAAGCTCCCGGAGATGAGGCCTTTATGTCAGCACAGTGTTATGAAGTATTGAGTACTTGGTGACAGCTGTCCTTTTTTGGCCAGCCTCTTTGTGACCAAGGGCAGTGCTAGTTTCTCTTGAGAAGTCCCTGTAACTCCTTGATCAACACTGCGGAATTCACACTTCTAAACAACGGCATCTGTGCTAAGAGAGAGAACTTCAAACTGGAGTTTGGAAGAAGCTGAGAGCATCTATAGTCCTAGTGACAACAGGGAGTAAGCTGCCTCTGCCTCTGACTGTGACTGCGAATGCATACCACCGGAGGAAGGAGACTGGGTAGGTAGCTTGCCAATCAGCAGCAACTGCCAGCATTGGTTCAACAGCTAAAGAGCTATGAACAGCACAGAAATTCTCAGTCCAAGCTAAGACCAGTTGGAAATCAGAAGCTCCTTCATGTTCTGAGCAACAGTGCCCTGAGCTCCAGCACTGAGCACCATCTGCAATCCAAAGACTCCACCCCTGAGGGTCTGGATTTCATACAAGATGATGATACAGCTGCCAGAGACACAAACACCAAATGGAGTCCTATTTCTGTCTCCGGAATTGTGACCTACATACAGCCCAGGGCAGCAGAGAAAACAGCGAAGGACATCTTTGTCTTCATAAAGCTCAACTGGAAAGTGACAGGAGGAAGGGATTAAGACTCTGAAAGCATGCATTTTCTGGAACATAAAAGAAATTGGCTAATTTGGCACCAGACAAAACAAATGCTAAAAGCCTTCACAGCATGCTCTTCCTACCACGTACAGCAGCATGTGCTGTCTGAATCTGGATATGATGATTAAATACCTGTATACAAAGTGTCACTGTGTACACTGTGGGGAAAGAAAAGCCATTGGGAACAGGTAGAAGACTGTAGTATTGCCAAAGAATTATAAAGCTCCTTATCAATACCAATAGCAATCTTAATAAATATCTAGGGATGTTTATACATGAAACTAGGACCGTCTCTTGGGCGTCATATTATCTGAGACCATGAAACCAGAGGATTCTTGTGATTAAAAGTACATAGCCAGGGGCTGGGGAGATATGTTTTTTTGCTAGATCTGCTGGCCAGTGAAGCACAGGGATCTCTGGTCTCTGCTGCCTCCCTAATCCTAGGGTAACAAACATGCATGGAGTGGCTGGCTTTTATGTGGATGATGGAAATCTGATGCACTATATGTGAGGACTTGAGGTTGGAGCTCCCCAAATAAAATAGAGCAGTAGCACATATGTGTGATCCCAGCTTTCTGAGGCAAGAGGAATGGTAGAGCCAGAAAGAACCCCTCTCCTAAAACTTCCAGGCCAGCAGCACTGGTGTATGACAAGGGTCCCTGTCCCCAACAGAGAAGAAGGCAAAGGCCAATACTTGAGATTGACTTTTGACCTTCACATGCACATTGTAGATGGCACACATATGCTGGCAGTCATATACACATCTTATACAAGTGCAAATCAAATGAATCCATATAGAGTACCTATGTTCATACACATATACATAAGCATCATACCCATAGAGATAAAATGATTGTCTTTATAGCCAGGTGTAAGCTTATTTTTGCCACTGACTACTAACACCCTAGAATCATTGATTTATATATTTCTGTTTAGAGGTTGGCTCCATTTAAATGGAATTTGATATAAAGATAATTCCTTTGACAAAAGCCTTGAGACTAGTTCTTCAACATTTCAAATATAAAACCTGGATTTCAGTATGGAGCAGTGCGGTTCCTCCCCTCCCCCACGTCTTTCATAGATTAACTTTGTTTAAGAGAAACAAAACAATATTAAGGTGTTGTCGCAGCAATATTACAACCACATGAAAAAGAGTCTTCTCCATATCAAAACAATTTATCTCTCAATATTTTGTCTGCAGATACACATACAAAAATTCCTATTAATAAGAGCTTATGTCTCCAAACTAAAAATGGCCTTCATTTGATATTTCTGTTCTATTCTGTACACGAAAATCACTGGCATAAGAATAACTGCCTTTTAGGTATAGAAAAGGGTGTGTGTGTGTATTATTATGCAGAAAGAGAAAGTGGCCTTGCTTCACTGCTTCTAAATTCAAGTGGGCTTCATGTTTTTAAAAATCACAAAGTAGTTTATTGTTTCAAATCTCAGCTCTTCAATCATGATGCATTTCAATAATAAGTAGTTATGGAATAGGGCAAGCAATCATGAAATATATAATAATATGAGCCAGTGACTCACATGTCTGAAATAATAGCAGAGCAGCCCCAAGATGGAGATGGAGGCTGTGAGGAATGTAATAAAAATGATCTCTTTTTCCTTTTCATATGAGTCAGTGTGAACCAAATAGGGACATGATAACTGCTTGTTTGTGGTTTGCTTTTATTTCATCACAGTACTTAGAGATGTATCTACCACCATCGGGCAAAAATAGGCACATTACTGGGAGACAAATTGAGAAAAGTGGATTCAGAACTAACATCAAATCTGTTTAGAACAGAAGAAACAGATGTTTCATGTATGTGTGTGTAGTGTATTCCTGTGTGTGCATGTAGCTTTGCAGGTACAAGCATGCTTGTGCATGTATATATATGTACATGTGGAAAGCAGAGGTTGACACTGTATCTTTCTCAATGGCTCCATGAGCTTACTTGTTGAGGCAGTCTTTCATTGAATTTGAACCTCACTAATTTGATAGATCTGCTAGCCAGTGAAGCACAGGGATCTCTGGTCTCTGCTGCCTCCCTAATGCTAGGGTAATAGACATGCATGGAGTGGCTGGCTTTTATGTGGCTGATGGAAATCTGATGCAGGTTCTCAGGATTGTGAGGTAATTACTTTACCAACCGAGCCATCTCCCGGAGTCCCTAGGAGATAGTTTTATAAGTTCTCATATCTCTGAGATTCAATACTGGGCCAGTCCATCCTCATGAGCTGGGCCGATTAGTCCTAGTCCTCACGCACAGAAGGATGGTGCAAAGGAGGTCACGTGATTAAGTGGACCCAGGAACAACGGAGGAAAATGCAAGTGCAGGTATTTGGGAGAGCTCAAAGCCAGAGAGAGGGTGGTGATGAGCCTGTGCATCTCTGTGTGGCTCCATGGAGACTCACAGCCTTATCAGACTGCACCAGTCCTTACCACAGCCTTCACCGGTTCATCCCAGTTTATACCAGTCTGCACCAGTCCTTACCACAGTGTTTACCAATCCTTATCACAGGCTCTTTCTGGCATCTTTTCCTGAGAACTGTCACTTTTAGGCTGAGAAAGGAAGGCAGGAGAAGGCCCCTCACACAGCTCACATGGCCCTTCTACTGTGTAGTCTCCATAAGAGAGTCCGCTCCACCTCCATACTCAGGGGAGTCAGTGGGAACAGCCAGGTGTCTGAGTACCTTACAGGTGTGCAGAAGAAGGGTCATTATTCCTCACCTGGGGCCTCTGAAACATCCAGAAAGATCTATATATAGACAACAAACCCAGGCCTTTGAAGCTCATAGTCTGTGCAGACTGCCCAATACATTTGCTATTATGAATGACAAGGGCTTGTTAGGGAAAACTGTGGTATGTAAATGTTTATGTCAAGAAATTTTCAATTTGTCAAGATACTTTTTCCCCATCTGTGTGTGGTATGCATGTAGGTACAGCCATGACTACATGTAGGTGTGATACATGTAGGTACAGGCATGACTGCATGTGTGTGGGGGATGCATGTAGGTACAGGCATGACTGCATGTGTGTGGTATGCAAGTAGGTACAGGCATGACTGCATGTGTGTGGGGTACATGTAGGTACAGGCATGACTGCATGTGTGTGGTATGCATGTAGGTACAGGCATGACTGCATGTGTGTGGTAAGCATGTAGGTACAGGCATGACTGCATGTGTGGGGGATGCATGTAGATACAGGCATGACTGCATGTGTGTGAGGTGCATGTAGGTACAGGCATGACTGCATGTGTGTGGGGTGCATGTAGGTACAGGCATGACTGCATGTGTGTGGTATGCATGTAGGTACAGGTATGTCTGCATGTGTGGGGGTACATGTGTGTGCTCATGCATATTGAGACTCAAGGCTGATGCTGGGACTTATCCTGGTTCACTCTTCTACCTTACTCGTGGAGTCGGGGGTCTCTCAAACCTAGGGTGTCCTGATGTGTCTGGTAAGACCAACCTCATATGCCTTGTCTCACTAGCCAGCTTGTGAGGGGGACTCCTAGCCCCTGCCTTCTGAAGCCAGAATTACAGGCAGGTCAGTATGTCCATCTAACATGTTTGTAGGTACTGGGGGTCTGAGTGGTCCGCTCACTTCCATGGCAAGTGCTCTAACCACTGACCCATCCGCTCAATGCAAAAGCTAAGTGTATGTGTATGTGCGTTCCTTTAATGAAAACAGGGGTGGTTAAGGCATGCTGAACTAACTGGAAACAGATTTATGGTTTTCACAGATAACCATAAATCTGCTGTCTTCCTCTCTGTGCAACCTGGCAGGACAAGAAATTGGCAGCATGGTAATAGCCTGGTGCTGAGTGGCTGGAGGACCTTCCAACACAGGGCACTGCATGGCCAAGGAAGACCTTTGGAGTTTTACTGATGAAAAGAGCTATTTTACATTACTAAGACAACAGTTGGAAAGTCATGTATCACTCTTCTGCATACATTTAAAATCAGCATATTCTCACATCATTCTTACACTTGGAGTCTGACCCTCCTCAATCTGTGTGTGCCAATGCTATCAGAGGCAGAGTCTTCCTGCCTGTATGCTCTGCCCAGGAGGGCTGGCATGAGATGGCATTGCTCAGAACTCAATTCAGGGATCCTCAGAGGCCACAAAGTCAGCTGACTCCCATTATCTCATTGACTCCATCCTCAATGCACCCCCTGCCCACTAGTTCTTTATTACTCCTTTGGATTTCTGAGGCACAGCAGATCTGCCTTTTCTCAGGGTATCCATTTCTGCCTAGTTCTCTGTTTTCCCAGATAACCATAAATCTCCTCTAAGCCTTTGCTCAAACATTACCTCCAATTGAATCTTTTCTGACTATGCTGCTGCATAAAATGGTAAAACCTAAAGTCACAGCCTTGCCCCCAGGACCCTTTCAGGCTTTCTTTTCCTAGCATGGCCCGTCATCTGTCCCAATTTTCTTATTATCAGACTCCTCCTAGAAGGCACTTAGGACAATAAGAAATTTCCTCTTCTTGAATGTATGCAACCCCTGGGCCTAGAATCTAGTCTAGCATGTAAACTAGACTACTTCAATAAATATTAGCAAAGGATTCAAGATAGGGTCAAGATGTTTCAAAACACATTTTTAACCCTAACTGAAGAATAAACCCTATTCTCAAAGGTCTGGGTGTGTTTTTGTGCCTATATTCTTTCTCATAGTTTCTTAACTGAAACACAGATGATTTCTGCAGTGGAAAAATATTATTAAAAATAAGCTGCATAAATCCTTGCTGTATATAAAAAATTGTTAAAATATTAAATTATACTCAGGTTTTTATGAACTCAACCATCGATAAAGAAAATGCTTGTGATGTGAATATGATCAAATATGTCATTCATATGATATAAAACTATTATATTAAAAATAAGGACTCATAGTCTCAGTTGTGTCAGAAGCTCCGAGAGCTAAAGGCTTCTGTGAGAGAGCTACATTAGCCTAGTTAGACTTCCCTGTATTTGGGGGTATGGAGAACCATCTTTATGAGCAACCAAAACCTAAGCCATCTTCCATCTCAAACTTACATGTTATTTCTTATAGGACATGACTAGATGTTATTATTATTTTTTTTTTTTGCTGGCCTTGTTGGTTTCTGCATTAAACTGGACAGATGTTGCTATGCTTTCCTATTAGAGACAGGGGGCAATTATGCCTGGCATTCTTATTTCCTGGTAGGAAGGAAGGGGGAGAAGACAAGGAAAGAAGAGACAGATAGCAGCAAGAAGGAAGGAAGTCAGGGGAGGTAGCTGAGGGTATGACACACTGACCCAGACATGCTGGACCCAGACTCTATTCATTCCCACAAACCCTTGTGGGGAGCTGAGTCTGGGTTCAGGGGTGGCAGAGTAAGAAGGGAGGCCTCCAGAGAGCAAGTTACGTCAGTCAAATCTCCTAACACTGACAGTAGTCACGGGATAAACCCGGATGAATGCGACAGTTGATGAGCATCGTTGGGGAGCAAATCATTCAGCGCTGGAACATTTTCAATTCAATACAAATTAGTTTAATTACTATATGTTCCAGAAAACTCTTCAAAAAGAACAATGGTCCCAGCATGTGTCAGACTGCACAAAGCTAACCACTGAGTGTCTCTGTTCCAAGGCACACTGAGGACAGCGGGTCCCCCACTATGTTGGGATGTGGCTCAGGGCCCAATGCGGTGCTGTTGATATGCCTAGGATGTAGCTGTTGTTCATGTGGCCTGATCCCTCCTTGCACATAGACACTGACTTCCCAGCCTTCAGCCCTCAGAAGCCTCACGCTAAGGCTCCCATGTGTTTGCCTAGATGGGTAAAGTGTCAAACATAGCTGCCCACACATGAACTTTCTGACAAGGAACATGGCACCCCTGCCCTTTACCCATGTCCAACCATGCTCTCCAGGACCATTATTCTGTGTAAAGTCTGTAATAAGACAATGCAAAGTGTCATTCTATTCTTCATTAACATCCTCATTCATGTTGACAACACACATATTTCATGCCAGCATGCTAAACCAAATGCTAGGGAAAGTGAGATCCATGCATGTTTCTTATTCTCAAGTAACTCATGTCCCCAGAGAATAGAAATATGGTAGGTGTCTTAGGGTTTCTACTGCAGTGAAGAGGCACCATGTCCATGGAAACTCTTATAATTGGGCTTGCTCACTTACAGTTTCAGAGGATCAGTTCATTATCATCATAGTGGAGAGTATGGCAGTGTGCAGGCAGATGTGGTGCTGGCTACATCTTGATCAGAAGGACTGATTCATTGGACATGGCCTGAGCATATATGAGACCTCAAAGCCCACTCCCACAGTGACACACTTCCTCCAACAAGGCCGTCACTACTCCAACAAAGCTACACCTCCTAATAGAGTCACTTCTTATGAGTTTATGGGGGGTCAATTACATTCAAACTACCACATTCTACTCCCTGGACCCATTAAGACCCTGCAAGGCTGAAGCTGACAAGTTCTGCTACTTGCTGGGAATGGAACATGGTCCCCTTGTTCCATTACATCTTCCCCAGATTTCTGTTTTCCACGGTTTCCTTCACTGTCTAAGCTTGGCTGTCCTGGAACTGAATCTGTAGAGCAGGCTTGCCTCGAACTCAGAGATCTACCATCCTCCCCCTTCCAGACGCTGGCATTAAAGCCATGTGCCAACACACCCTGCTTACGCTTTTCTTCAGTTCCTTTTCACAAGTTGGAAACTTACCTGGGTGGGATCTTATCCTAAAGTCACCACTTCCTTTATTTCATTTCTAAATCTGTTTATCTCCTTGAACACAGGATTTAGCTCCATTCCAATTACTAATGCCCCTTTTTTCAATATGTACATTTTGTTTTTTATTTGCTCAGCTTGATCCTTTTCATTATAAATCTTCTTTAGAGTTACCACTAATAACCATACAACAGAGTCTATGCTAGGCTGTTTCAAGATTTCCTCTGCCAACAGAATTAATCCCAAACTCTTTACTTCAATCTCAGGTAGACTCTTCAGACAAAGGCAAATAGAAGCCACATTCTTTACCAAAATATTACAAGAACAATTTCTAGTCAACATACTAAAATTCTTCTCCTCTGAAACCTCAAATCATTATCAGCACCCCTGTCCTCCATGTTCCTACTAGGATGACCCATGAAGTAGTGCTAAAAGCATTCTACTGCTCTCATAACCCCAAAGTCCAAACAAATTCCTCCAAATTCATGGTCAAGGCTACCATAGCAACACCCAAGTCCCAGTACTAACTTCTCTCGTAGGTTAGGGATTTCTATTACTATGAAGAGACACCATGACCACAGCAACTCTTATAAAAGAAAACATTTAATTGTGGTGGCTCACATTGTCAGAGGTTCAGTCCATTATCACCATTGTAGGGAGCATGGCAATGTACAGCTAATTTGGTGCTGACTGCATCTTAATCAGATGGTAATAGGAAGTGGACTGAGTGCCACAATGGGGGAAGCTTGAGCAAAAGAGACCTCAAAGCCAGCGCCACAGTAACACACTTTCTCCAACAAGGCCTCTGAATAGTGCCAGGCCCTTTGGGAATCATTTTCTCTTAAACTACTATGCTAGGTCAATGTTAATTGGGATTTTTTGAAGGAACAGAATTCAAGTATTACCTAATTGGCTCTATAGAGCTTTATCTTCAAAGAGTCATTATACCATTCTATCAGGCTAGCTGCTTCAGGGGGGTGGGAAACACGGTAAGACCAGTGGATCCCATCAGTGAGTCCACTGTCACAACTCTCTGGCTGTAAAGTGAATGCCTTGATCAGGAGCAATGCTGTGTGGAATATCATGATGGCCAGTAAGACATTCTGTGTGGACAGTCATTATGGCAGAAGCATTATACTCAGGAAAGGCAAGTCCATAACCAGAATAAGTATTTATCCTGGCAAGGACAGAACCCAGATCCAGGCTCATGACATTTGTGAGTCAATATGCAGTCAGTGCCTCACTCTCCTGCTACCAGGCAGGTCCTCTGCCACCTGGCTAAACTAAATTTGGTGGAATATGCTGAGTGCACCTGAAACCCATGGCCCCTACTGTGGGTGGCGAATGGCATTCACAGCAGAAAGGCTGTCAGGCAGCCAAAGCAATGAGAGGGGCTCCCCAAAGCTCTCTGAGTCAAATGCTACACTTAAGCCATATGCTGGGGGGTGGTCCTTTCTGTCTTCTGGGTAAGGTGGGGGGAAGGACTAGGGGGGGAGGTGAGCGTACACTTCCTTTGTTTATAGCAGTTCCCTGAGATTCATGGGGAATTGGATCATCATCCATCCCTCCCATCACAGATGTGTGGGAGTTTGGTGAGGCAGCCATTTCAGACATCAGTTTACAAACCAATGCTGCATTTGCATTTGCACAAACCAATGCTACATTTGCATTTGCATTGAAGATTCCATAATTAAAAAAAAATAGGTAGCACATATACAAAAAGACATTATGGGGTGTGTGTGTGTGTGTGTGTGTGTGTGTGTGTGTGTTCATGCAAGTGTAATGCATATGTGTGAGTCTCACTAGGCTGGCTGGGCAGAAAGAAACCCAGATGTCATGAGCAACATGCTTCTTAATGATGGATGGTCAGTGACAGGCAGGAAAAGAAGCCTAATGCAGTCCTGGCGGAAAAAAATAGCCAAACATGCTGGCCTTGACATCAATCCAGCAACACACAGAACACAAATACACAAGATGGACAATAAGAAACTTGAGGGAGAGGGTTCTGTCCCTAAGAGGATGGGTGCAGAATACAATGGCAAGGCCCTTATTATATTCTGTGCTTCCAGGGACACTCTGGGTGTGAAACCACTGAGGACAATTGGGCTGTTCTGGTTTGGCCTAACGAAGGAGTAATCTCTTCTCAGCAAAGATCAAGGGCTCTTTCCTTGGCTCAGCCCCATGCTTTCTTTTGATGAATAACAAGCTCCCTGTTCCTATGTAACAGCAACTAGGTTCTCAGGGTCCTCACCAACTGAGCCGAGTGCTGAGTGGTAGAGACTGATCCTATTATCTCAAAACATATTTATGGTGCTGGAGAGACAGCTCAGTGGTTAGGAGCACTGGCTGCTCTTGCAGAGGATCCAGGTTCAGTTCTCAGCATCCATGTGGCATCTCACTACTGTCTACAACTCCAATTCCAGGGGATCCAATTCCAGAGATTCTCTGTGGGCACCAGGCATGCACACAGTGTTCACATATGCATACAGGCAAGACATTTATGGACATAAATTTAAAAAAATATGCCAGACAAAGACAGTGCTGCTAAGTTTTACTTAAATATTAGGGATGCTGACCATCACATTAGAACAAAAGCTGACTTGGCGGTGGTAGGGGGGGATATTTTCTAACCCACTCCATTATACCCAAGGAGTAATTTGTTTCCAATAAGAAGAGGGCAGGGATGCAGAAAGTTTCCGCATGGAAGAAGCCAGTGTGGAGGCTTATATTCTGCTTTCATAATCTCATGTGCATTTCTAACATGGCTTGAAGTACTCCAGACGACACAGGTAGTCGGCACTAAGGAATCCCTAGAGTCCGGGTGTTTAAGTCAGTACTGGCAAGTGCAATGTTATATCCTTTCTCAAAGTCTTTGAACTCATGAGGGTGATCCGAAAATACCACAGACGACACATGAATGCCTTCACCACCACTTAGTTTTCAATTAACTGACTCTCCCAGGGCCATTGCTTCTACTACATTTGCATATCATTTCCTTATGTGAATTTTCTCTTATGCTAATACGTCTGAGATCTTTCTAGTTTTTGTTAAAAAAAATCACTCACTGAAAATTTCATATATATATAAAATGAAATATATCCACATCTACTTTCCCCTCCAGTTCTCCTCATTCCCCCCATATCTTCCTCCCAATTGCATTCCCTCTTTTCTTTTTTTAAAAAATAGTCCACCAAGTCCAATTAGTGCTGGCATATGTTTGTGGGTGTGGGCTGGAACACAGGCAACCTGCCAAGGTCACAGCCCCAAGGAAGAATCCTTCCCCCAGCAGCTATCAACTTCCAATAGAACAGAAGAAATCCTGAGGCCTGCTGGGTCGAAATTATGGTGTGGTTAATTTTTAAATGGGGGCAGGGCAAAGGAAAAATTAACAAACATTCATTCTAGGGAAATGATGGGAGCAACTTTATGGGGCACATGGTGGAGAAGCAGTTTCAGCAGCATCCTTAACTAGAGTTCATGGAGGGGGATTCTGGAACTGGGGACTGTCCTGGTTATCCTAATGGAATGTTTGGGAGTGGATGCCACCTTGCAAGTGCAGGGAGTCAAATGACTGTTCCTCCTTGGTCCAAACAGAAGATGACACTGGAGAAGTAATTGGGGAATTACAGAATAAGACAGCAGAGGAGAAAAAGCAGGAAGCCTCTCCTACTGCTGAATCCCTGTTAATCTTGGGCCTGTGCCACTGCACTGTGATGCTGCTTCAAACGGGATGCAGAAGGAACTATGTCCAGCAGAAAGACTTGGTTCTGGGGATGATCTTTTACATTTTTAGAGACAACTGCCCAAGAGGCTGCCACAAAGCCATTGTTCCTAGTTGTAAGTACTTGCAAAAATAAATAAAGCAAATAAATGGTTAAAAAAAAAAAGCACAGGTCCACTATACAGGCCAGAGACAAAGACAATAATACTATTTAGAGCTATGGAAACAAAAGGTTTAAATGTGCTGGTAGTGCCTACATGCACAGTGACAAAATCTTGTGTTTATTCTATTCTTTGAGAAAACATTTTCCATGGACATTTTCCACCACTTTTGGGTTCTGACTTTGCCTCTTTTGTCAGTGGAAAGTGCTTCCCATGACACAAAAAGAAAAATTTTCACAGCATCTAACCGCAAGCTATGCATAGATGCTATTTGAAAAGAAGAATTCTTGAAAGAGATAGTCAGGTGAGAATCTAGGAAGTATCCAGTGTTCTTGTTCTCCAAACCAGATAAGAACTCCACCCCTCCTTCTGAGAAGCCCCAGGAGAGCCAGGGAGCTGTTAGAGACAGAAGGGCCTTCAAGTGTGGGAGGAGGGAGGAGGCTGAGGCTGGCAGTCCTTGGCTGATTCTGGGCTCTCTAGTTTCTGGTGGTGAGATTTCAGCTGAGGTCTCAGTGGCTTTTAGCAATAAGAAGAGAGGCTGTGCCTTGCTTCAGGCAAGGGTTAAGAGATAGAGGCTATGCATTTCATGTGATGTTCTAAGAAAATCCATAGAGTAACCTTCATAGCATTATGAGTTACTATTCTCTAGAAAAGAGGTCTGTAATCACATGTCTATAAAAATCCACTTCTGAGGTTATGGCTAAATATGCTCCCTCCAAATTCTTCAGGGCTTCCATTCATCATTAGGAGTTCTAACCCTTTAACTATTTCCTCGCGACTATTACATGGTCATCATAGTTAATCTCAATCTCTCCTCCTCCCTCCCTTTCTTCTCTTTGTTTTTGTTTTGTTTTGTTTGTTTGTTTGTTTTAAAAGACAGGGTTTCTGGGGTTGGAGAGATGGCTCAGAGGTTAAGAGCACTGCCTGTTCTTCTAGAGGTCCTGAGTTCAATTCCCAGCAACCACATGGTGGCTCACAACCATCTATAATGAAATCTGATACCCTCTTCTGTACACTGTATACATAATAAATAAATAAATATTTTTTAAAAAAGACAGGGTTTCTCCATATAACAGTCGTGGCTGTTCTTAAACTCACTCTGTAGATCAGGCTGGCTCTCAAACTCACAGAGATCCATCTGCCTCTGTCTCCTGAGTGTGTAGACGAAAGTTTTTCTGTGTCCTGCAGCTATTTGGTCCCAAATAAACACATAGAGGTGTATATTAATTTCAAACTGTTTGGTCTAAGGCTCAGGCTTATTGCTAACTAGTTCTTACATCTAAAATTGATCCATCTCTATTAATCTATGTATTGCTACGAGTCTCGTGGCTTTACCTGTGTTCTATTACATCTTGTTCCCCTGGCAGTTGCAGTGTGTGCTCCACTCTGCCTTTCTTCCTCCTCTTCTTGGATTTCCCATCTGGCTTATATTCTGTCTTGCCATAGGCTAAAGCATCTTCTTTATTAACCAATGGTAGCAACACATATGCACAGTTTATGAAAAGATCATCTCACAGCACAAGTTCTAGGATTGAAGGCCTGGGCCATCACTGCCTAATCTCAGTTGTTAATTTGATATAATGTATGTAGAATGTGCCATGACTGCCTAATCTCAGTTGTTAACTTGATGCAGTGTAGAATCACTTGGGAGATGAGTTCTGAGCATTCCTGTGATGCAGGATTGTCTTAATTGCATTAACTGTGTCTGGAAGGCTGTTCCCTGTGCTGAGATGTCGGACTAAGTTGAGAGCAGACAGTGAACTGAGCCCCAGCATGCATTGCTTTCTTCTTCCTCCTGCCTCAGCTTCCTGAGTGTTAGAACACCATGGTGCCAGGCTGAGCTAAGGCCGCTCATTAAGGATAGAACCATTTCCCCATGATTGGAAAGTTGAAGACCAAAGGATGCATCCTGGCAAGAGGGTTCTTGGAACATTGTGCCATGGAAAAAGAAAGGAACAAAACACAGAAAGAGGAAGGGAGAGAATATCAAACACAAACCCTTGAGCCCTTTCATGATGGCCACTAGTCTATACAAGTCTAACCCACTCCAGAGAGGCCTTTACGTCCCAATTCTGCTGCACTGGGGACTGGTTTACAACAGATGCTACATGGGGGTTGGGACTCACTCAGTTATGTCCTGGTAGGTGATCTATCAGATGGCTCAGTGGTTCTGCCTCCTGCTCTTCAAGGTCACCTTGAGATTTGCTTCTAAAAAATGATAATGCTGATGCTGATGTCCCTTGGAAGGGATCTTAACACAATTGACTGAAACGTCTAACCTGTGCACTTTCTTTCACCCTCTGGGCTTTTTAAAGGAAATTAGCTGTCACGATGTGAGCTGCCTCATGCCACAGGCATTGCAAGAGTGGCTTCTTACCTTCCTGAAAGAGTTTGCACATAGATCCTTCCCTATGCAGCCTTGATATCACATTGGCAGTTTAGCCATATTTGACTGCAGCCCGATGGGAGATCCCAGATTTCTAGGATATAGGTTTCTGAACCAGAAATTATAAGAAATATATTTTAAGGATCATTTGATACACAGCAAGTACTCTCTTACATGCATGGTTCTATCGGACACAAGCCAACTAAGTAAGAAAGAATATTCTTCTTGTAGTGAGAACGGAATAACAGTGAAGTGAATGAGAACATCCTTTCCATTTGTCATTTTATCTGCTCAGCCAAGGAGTCTGTAGGGCTGCTTATGTATGTAGGGAAACTTTATCCATAATTATTTTGGGCTCTGCCCCTGATTAACTAAAGTCTAAACATTTAAATGGCTATGTTTACAGCAATAATGAGTTGTTTTTTGCTTGTTTGTTTTTAACTGAAACAACAACCAAGATGGTCTGACTTTTCCATACATGTCAACACAGATACCTGAGGAAGGATCGTGCAGCAAGAAGACATGTTTCTGTATAGCTACATGGCACGGAGGAGGTGCAAATCTGGGAACGGCAAAGGGCTGCCTATTAAAAATCTGCCTACTAAAAATCTGCCTACAAACTCGAGAATCTAAGTGAGTACCCCCCCAAAAAAAACCCCAAAACAAAACAAAAAAAACCATCCAGTCATCTTCTGAGGATCTCTTGGGCCTCCTCCTTGCCACCTGTACTCAGGAGATATAGCACTGGATCCCACCAGTTATGTGATGCCATTCACGCCTCCCAGGAAAACCTCTCCATATTTCCTACCAGATAGTAAGAGATGAGCATCAACCAGTGAGCTCCCATTTTAAATAAGTTTTAGGATACTCTTTTGCCAATCTGACCAGAGCACTTTATGTGCCAGCGATTTGACATCACCAAGTGGCACAAAGGCGGGGGAAAGACAGATGTCTCTGCAGTGGGGTTAACTCAGCAGCTAGACAGGCATTGTCTGAGGTCTCCCCCAAGCTCCCCTGGAACCCTTACAATGATAAGCAAAAGGAATGTGAATGAATGGAGAAAGCCTATTTCTATACGCCATAAACCAGAGCAGGCAAATGATACTCAGAGGGCAGGAAAAGGCCTTGGTATCAAGGAAGAAATTAGAATAGCAGATCAAAATAGCATGTATTGATTCGCACTGACAAACACTTTCCAGACAACATAGAGTGACAGGTTCCCCTGCTCCTGGGGGAGCTGGTCCTGAGAACTATCCTGGAAGGCTGGTCAGCCAGAAGGGCCAGGAGAGGGACGAGGAAGAGAAAAAGGGAAAGAAAAGGAAGTAGATTTGCAAAGAACTTGTAAGGGAAGTAGATCTTTAAAGCCATAGACAATTACTTCCTAAATTACTTTTTAAATTATAATCTATTATTAAAAAGTAGTTTGTTTGGGTAAACCTCTTAAGGCTAGAGAAGGCACAATTTCTTTAAAATCCATGCCATCAAAAATTAAACTGCTCAGGAAGGAATTGAAGGAGAAGGAATGGGGGTGGAGTGGATCTGAGCACATTTGTATGCATGTATGAATACTAATTTTAAAAATTATAAAATAAGCAAAAATTAAATGGTTATTTTCTTTCCTAAGCATGTATTTCCTATATCAGCCATTTCTCTCTCCTCCCTCCCTCCCTCTCTCTCTCTCTCTCTCTGCTGGTTTTTTTTTTTTTTTTTGCCACAGCATCTCCATACATAGCCTAAGTTGACTTCCAACATAAGATCCTTCCGCTCCTTAGTCTCCGAGGGCTGGGATTACAGGCATGCACCACCACATATCACACATTGCTATTAGTTATTTCTGTGCCATCACTAAAGTGAAAAGTGGGAAAAGCCAATAAAAACTATAAGCAAGATTATGTTTCCCCAACACTTAATAAAAGAGCTGCTATGAAACCAGAGACATGTCATCAAATCTATTGCTGTTTGTGAGCTAATTTCTCAGCTGAGATGATGAAATGGAATCACATAATGAGTTGTCAAATGGATGAAAATGGGTGCATAAAGGGCCGGTCTACATGCTTCACAATAATGCACTGAGGTTTGTGGGTTCCTAGAATGCAGCTGGTTCGGTACATAGTGATTTGGGGTTAATCTGGGTGATGCAATAATCTCAGATGTTTCCCTTTATTTCATGGCCTTGTTTTTCACAGCAAACTGAGCTGTGACTCCAGACAGCCGATCTGTTCCCCCTAGGAACCATAGCTGTTCTTTAGGTCCTCTGAGAAAAGGCATGGCTGGAGGCCAATTTCAACCAAAGACCAGAAGAGCGGCCTTCCCTTTTCACTCCGGAGTTTCATATTTCCAGGAAACCCCACAGCAAATCTGAGACTGTAGCTTAACGTCTGTGCTCCACCCAATATGCTTGTGTTCAAAGCTAAGCACCAATGTGAATGCATTAGCAGGAGAGGTCTCCGCAGGCAGGTGTGAACCTGGTTAACGACCTCATCAAAGAGTCTCCAAAGAGCTGGCTTCTTCTACCATGGGAGGCCACAGTGAGACGATATCATCTCCGAACTGGGCAGACACCAGCCCAGCTGTGCTCTTCCACCCTGGGCTCGGCAGGGCTGTGAGACTGGAAGTGTCTGCTGCCTCCACGCTACCTGTATTATGCTATTTAGTTGCAGCAGCCCCAATGGACTAAATTGGAAGCCCCCTGCTCTGAAGCCAAAGTTCAGCGAAACTGCAAGCATCCCTCAGTCAGAGCTGCTTCTGGAATTTTCTGAGTCTGCTGTGACACTGGCAGTTCTGTGCTAAGTGACCTTAACTTCAAGCTGAGTTGTAATGCCTGATTACAAACCACAAAACAAGAAAGGGACCCATTCATTGTGTGGATTCTTGGCTCTGCTCAGTGCGCATGTGTGGTGTCCCGTCCCATCCCGTCCGTCTGTCCGTCCGTGTCGTCCCCCCTCCCTCCCCGGCCCCCATGTACCTCAGTGCTAACACTCTATGGCCCTAGATAAACATCTCTTTGTACATGTCATCTGTCCCCCAAATCACAAGACACAGGGACTGTTTATGTGGACTTGAATTTGTGTGAATTTCAAAGTATTGGCATGTAAAATTACTAATAGCTTCATTTTATGTGCAAATGTTCAACTCTCTCTAGATTAAAAACCTTATCAAGAATTATATAATTCAAATATGGCAAAAAGTGAATGGTCACACCCATGGCACTGCTGTACCTCCCCATAAACACTAATTATTGTTCCGTATCAACGTCATAACCATCTTCTGACTCAGCAACCAGCCCCCAACAGTTCAGTTCCGTGTCTCATAATACCCAGAAATGGTGTTGTTACTTGAATATTTACTGCTGTTTTGATTTAAAAATCTTTTATGAATAAAGATAATTTATGGAAATGTTACTTATGTATTCATTAAGAGGTAGGTGCTGAAGCTAACACTGGGAAACACACCAGGAAATTTACAACTTCAGAATGTTAGCGATCATAAAACACTACTATTATACGTATATTATGACACATTTTTTAAAGACTTTGCACAAATAAGCAAAAATATCCCTTTGGGATTTTAGATTTATAATTTTGAAGACTACATTTACCTTTCCAGAACCTTGAAAAAACTAGTTTTTAAATTATTTAAATTTTAAATAATATGAAACTGTCAGAAATCACTTCTTGCACAAAGCCTGGCAGCCAAGCATTTTCTAATTAATACCTCCCAGTGGGACATATGCAGGGGTGGTAAAGAAGCAGGGCCCCAAAACGTGAACAGCCAGACGCCCGAAATAGCAGGATCATGGGTGATGAGGGCAAGCAAGGCCTTCCTGCAGGTTCCCATATGGCCAGAGTCGGGAAGGAACCATCTCAGGGCCACTGGCCCAGCTCAGAAATGGTGGGAGGGGACCCAGTGCAGCCTGTAGGTGGATCCTGCACCTCAACAATAACTGGGAATCATCCTTTGATCTACATCCTTCTCATCCCTCCTGGGCAAAAGCGCCCCTTGTTCTAAGAAGTCTTTCCTGAGTGACATTCTCAGGCTCATGAGAACTTCAATCACTCTCTCTACTTCATCATGCTTAGTTTTTTGTTGTTGTTTCTCTGAGTCCCTTGGACCAGAGAACAGATGGTTAGTTGTTTGTCCTCAGGACTCAAGAAAGTAATGGACTCTCAGTAAGCTATTGCAAGATACGGTTAGCTGGTTAAACCCCTTTACAGGGAAACACTGAAGGTCTCCCAGCTCCCAGATATCCACTGCTGACAATCGGGTTATTGATAATCCTGAGCCTTCAGTGTGTCCATTTAAATTGGTTGTGTGGTGTTTTCCTCCAAGATGACATATTCTATCCAACAGGGCATCTCCTGAAGGCTCAGAGGGGAAACAACTCAATGGCTTTAGGAAGTCCCTGAAATTGTCCAGATGAATGCACCTATGCTCTTCTTTCTTCAAGAGTATATAACCAGTAAGGACTACTGACAGATACACTCAGGCAAGCCCCACTGCCTAGAAGAGGCTCTGCACCAGCCGGGCTGCCCAGAAGAGGCAGAAACTGAGTTGCTTGCAAGAGACTCTCGGTTGGAGCTACCTACAAGGGTACAGTGAGCTCCAGGGGCCCAACTGTTGTGAACAGTCAAGCTTGCTCAGGTGGACTTTGGTGATTCGAGTCGTTCCTGATTCTGGAAGTATCACTCAAGTTCCTGTAAGTGACCCTGATAAAACTTTTTGGCTCACCAAGCAAGACTTTGCTAGTGTCTATAATTTGGTCTGTCATCAATTCCACATCTAAGGTGAGCAGACATTTGTTTCTGTATCCTCAGGAATAGTATAACAAAGTTGCTTCCAAAATCTATGTAAAGGCATGAATAGTTTTAGAACCACAAAAGACATCAGTTCCTTCATGAGTTCATCTCTTTGGACAACTAAGAAGAAGTTGCTCTCCATGAACCTCCTGAGCACCCTAAGAGAAGCACCTTCACAGGGTCTCCTCTCTCTGGCTTTATGAGCTGGTAGCTACTCTCTTGTTCTGTGTCCCCTTGTAAAGGGTGGATCTTAAAACCATGTGTCTGTGCTTTGGACAAAGAATGTGACCAGGATTAACCAAGAAAATGATTACCAAACCCAGTACAGGGGGAGAGAGAAGCTGCAAAAGCCAAGTGGCTCTGGCCTAATGTTCAGGGACCAGGAAAAGCAAAGGTAGGATGTGGGTAAAGAAGACTGACAGGCGTTTCAGAAAGACGTGATGAGCAGAGGTCATGGTGGAGTCTGAAACAGATTTGTGGAGTTGGACCAGCTGCTGGGCTGGTTTGATGTGGCTGAAAAACAAGAGCGCACTCCTCGAACACAAGATGGTGCTTCATTCCTTTTCGGTCTTCTGTAAATTGTAATTCATTCTTAGGAGCTTTGCTTGTCTTTTGTTATACACTGCTTATTTTGTTATACACTGCTATCCCACACACAAACACACTCATGGTCGTGGAGCACACAGGTATATATAGTCTTGTTCCATTCAGCAATAATGTATCATCTCAAGTTGTTGCATGACACAACCCCGAGGAAACTATGATTCCAGAGAGCTTAGTGGCCACACACATGGCCCTTCTGGGACCTTGTCCCTAACTGGCAAGTGAAGGCCTGTCCAAGACCACTTGCTTAAATCCTTTAAATGTAACATCTAATAGCAGAGCTATCTGTGGCTTGAGGAAGGTCTTGGGGGAGCCAGCTCTTCATCACTGAAATACAACTATCCTCAGGGCTTCTGTGTAGACCAGAAGGCCTGCAAGCAATGGCAGGTGGGTGGTCTTTGTTCTACCAGGGCCTCCCAGGAAAGGGGAAGAGCTGTGAACTCCAGAAAAACAAACAAAGCTGTGAGCAGCTTGCTGTGTGGAAAGGAGCCAGGAAGCAGGGTCACCACCCGGTTCTGCCAGCTTGTGCAATCAGGCCCTTGAGTGCTCACACTCACCACATATGCACACAGGCCCACGCACACACATGCATCCCGGCAGATTCAGTCCTCACAGGGAGTCACAACCCTGTTCCCTTTCCAGCACAAGCTGTGGTTGACTCTTGGAGGCTTGGTTAAACAAACAAACAATGAGCAAAACAAAACCGCAGGAGGTGATGCCCACAGCAACCCAGGCATACCTATCTTCTTTGCGTGACCGCATTATCTTAGAGATACAGAAGGAAAATCAAAAGGCCGCGGCTTCTGAATGTTGCAGGTATTGAGATGGCAGACAGCTGGGAAAGTGGGGTAGTGCTGCCCCGACTCTGAGCAGGTCTAAGCCTGGGATCAGGAGACCTGCTTCTGTGACTCCCACAGACGCTTTGAGACTCATACTATGACTCAGGTCACATTGCAGGACAGCTGGCTCCCTGGAGCACCTCTGTACTCCATCACACTATCTAAACAACCACTTGACGAGGACAGTAACTAGGGGAGCATTTTAGGGGAGCACCTGGTCTCTCCCAGCAATGAGGACTTAGGCAACAGGTAGCCTGAGTATTGCACAGTCTGAGCTGCAGGTGTTGTGACTCAGGTTTGGTATAAACAACCCCTCCATACCCTGCTCAGACTTAGTACCACTTTTATCCTCCATGGCACTTCACATTGCTAGAGATGAAGTACAAAGCAAAACAAAAAAATGCTGGCTTGTGCCCTATGAGGCACCGCCACAGCTTAACAAGTCCATGTTGTACGGATGGGGAAAGCCAACAGGAACAGGGGTCACCTGGACGATCACATCAGCACCTGCAGTGCCTTTGATATTTATTAACTTGTACCTTCCAGGGTGCCTAGTGGCCAGCATACCTCCCAGAAGGCTGGAGGGGTTTCCCACCCCCACAGCCCTCCAGTCCTCTTTCCTTGCTCTATTTCTCACTACATTTTCCATCACCTCTGTGTTTGCACAATTGTCTTAACCCTGGGGGATACAGGGCTGGACTTGCTCACTGCCAAGGTGCGCAGGTGGAGGTCAGAGAAGCCTCTGCCTTCCATGTTACTGGAAGCTGGGTCTGTCTTGTCCTTTGCTGTCCTGTATGCAACACTAGCTGGCTCATAGCTGCTGGAGATGTTCCTGTCTCCCATCTCGTTATAGAAGCACTAGGATACAGATCCGCACTACAGTGTCTGGCTGCATGTGGATTCTAAGGACTCAAAGTCTGGTCCCCAATGAACCGTCTCTCACTCCCCCTAATTTTGATTTTCCATTGCAACCTAGTATTTGGGGCTGCATTTGCTCACTTGATTAACGATGATAGATTATTTGCTATATACCTTGGATCTGCAATCTAGCAGAAAGTTAGTCAGGGGTACAAATGGCATTACAATGTGACATAAAGAACATTTACCAGAGAACATAAAGATCTGTAACCTGCCCATGAGGGTGACAAAAATGTGCCCAGAGCATTGATGTAAAATTATGTTGGGAGAAGTAGCTCAGATTCAAAACATAATTGATCCACTTAGTGACATTCATAAGATGCCCACAGGACAACTATGACTACCAACCCCAAACTGAAAAAAACACAAGTGACCATGAACAGTAGACTATATTAGCAAGTTATATGTTAATACACAAGGGAATATCAAACCATGGTGATGTAAATACACTAACTGATGAGTGCAACACACACAGATCCTACAGATGTAATGAGCTAGATGACATTGGAGCTGGAAGGGTAGCTCAGTATGAAGAGGACAGTCTTTTTCTCCAGACGACCTAAGACTGGTTCCCAGCACCCATGTCAGATGGATGGTACACAACGCCCTAACTGCAGCTCCAGGGGACCTGATGCTTCAGACCTCCATAAGCACCTATACTCATATGCATGAAGTCACACACAATTCCCAACATGCACACACACATAAAAAAATCTTTTAAAAATAAGTCATTATGAATTTCATTTAGAGTTCCCAATAGGAACTATTCAGCCTATGATGTCAAAAGGCAGGACAGTGACTGGCTTTGAGAGGGTACTGGGATGTTTTGTTTCTTACTCAGGGTTCTGGTGACACAGATTGCACAAAGTTAGTTAACTTTGTAAACATTTATTGAGCTGTGTCCTTATAATCTACTCACTTCTATGTACATTAAACATCAACCAAATATTTACCAAACTAAAGCCACATGCTGTAGGAGTTATCAGGCAGATAGCTGTCTGAGAACTGGGAACAAAGACCTGTCTCCAGTCCATCCTGTGACTTGACATGAAACCAGAGATAAGCATTGAAAGTGTCATTGTAATCACATGAGCTGGGGCATCCTTGGTGATACTGTGCTCTGCTCAAAACCCCGTGAGAAGGAGAAGAGTTTAGGGAGTGTTTTTTTGCAGTGTTTACACTTGACCTCTAGGGTATGCTCAGTTGCAGGGTGATTCTCAGTGGTAGGGAGAAGGCACTACTTGGGATCTTCTCCCTTCCTTTATTTTCATTCCTTGTCAGAAGCAGCTTTCCAGCCACAGATTCAATTTTGTTCACAGGACATATTTTAGAGTTGAAAAAAAAAAATAAAAGACTTATCCTGGCCACTATAAAATAGCCATACTAAATTGGCCTCCTTTGATACCTTAGACCCCTGTGGGATGCCTGATGTGGATGCTTCCAAAAGAGTTTAAAAGAATTGAGTCTCAGCACCTGTGAGATGCCACAGAGATTGGCTTCTATGAGTGGTGGATCCCAGTACCCACACCCTTGGAATGGACTCCAAGGATCACTGTGCCTAGCAAGGCTTACCCAAGGTAAAGGCCACTGAGGTCTAGGGGCTCAAATAACCAGGTTATAAAGTCCAACCCTGGCACCAGGAATTTCTTTGATCTGTATGACACTAGCTACCACACGTCTAGATTTATGTTTTTTTGTTTTTGTTTTTTTTTTTTTTTTAACTAAATCTCAATTGTTTGATTTTACCAATAAAGACCTGGGAGTCAGATGCTGGGGTGAAAAAAATCTTCCGGCTCAGTGAGGCAGAGAAAGCACCTGGATGACCTTCGTCCTCTGAATATTCTCTTGTCCCACTGCCCACAAATGAGCATGGTACTAAGTGCTAAGGTACCAGCTTGTGGGTCCGGGAACCCATCTGTCTCATGAGTGAGCTCTGAGTACTCCACCATAGTGGCTTGTCCTCTGGGCAGAGCCTTCCATCCCTGCCCTGGCAGTCACAGGGGCATCCAGGTTTTGCTCTTAGAACAAAAAGAAAAGTCAGTGTTCTGAATACAAAGATGACAATCCTTGAGGCATGGCAGGCTTGGTGAGCTGTGTTGTAAGAGGGGAATGGCACCCCAGGCCCAACAGCCACAATTGTGTCTGTTGTTTGTTTACATGCACAGTGCTTTGTTAAAAAGGAAGGAAGGAAGGAAGGAAGGAAGGAAGGAAGGAAGGAAGGAAGGAAGGGAGGGAGGGAGGGAGGAAGGAAGGAGGAAGGAAGGGCGAGTGAGCTCCAGAGTTCCTTTAGACTTCTTACTTTTAGTATGTCATACCCCAGCCATCTTTTCTTTACACCCTTTTTGCATTTGATCTCACTGTGAACTTTGTGATTGTGATTGCGTTATTTTTTTACTGAAAAAAACTATTTCTAGTTATGGTGTGGCTCAGCCCTAGCCCACACCTTTAATCTAAGAGCTTTCTGTTTGGAAATTGTAAACAGAATTAAATAAAGTCAATCATAGGTTCTGAGGCAGAGCAAGCAATCAGTTGACAGGAAAAAACCAATAGCAAGAGAGATTCAGAAGGATGGATAAAGAGACAGACACACAGGAAGTAGAAGGGAGGGACATCCTGTTTGAGGAGTTTTGTTTAATGTGGCATAGAAGTCTCTTTCTGGGATGACAGCCAAGGAGGAAGGTCATCCAGGTGCTTTCTCTGCTTCTCTGTGCTGGAAGATTTTCACCCCATTCATCTGGCTCCCAGGTCTTTACTGGTAAAATCGAACAATTGAGAATTAGTTTTTTTTTTTTAAAAAAAAAAAAAAAACATAAATCTAGATCTTCTACACTTGCTGGTAAAATTGAGTCCATTTTACATCTATTGACATCAGTTTTGTGAAGTCAGAATGACCAGTAAGGGCTATGGCAGCATAGTGGGATTCCCTGAGCCCAGGGTCCAGAGACCACCAATGGGGGACTTTCTCTTTCTTGGCCAGGATATGTTCATCCATAAAATAAGTGTCCATAAGCAGATGGCTTCTAAGTCTCTTTGTGCTCCACAGAGTATGGTGAGGGGCGTATCTTCAGAGGAGGCCCCCTGTGTTCCATATTAGTTACGTGACTCTCGTGACATTAAGTAGCCTCTTTGTACCCTGGAGTGTTAGGTGTTTTTTTTGTTGTGACAATGTACCTGATGAGGAGCAACTTCAGGGAAGAAGGCTTTATTTTGGCTCATAGTTCAAGATGGAACCATCCATCCTAGGGAGGAAAGCCTGGTAAGTAAGTGGAAAAGGGTTAGTCTCATTGTGTCCCCAGGAAGTAGAGAGTTAACAGGCAGTGCGGCCAGGCCATAAAGCCTCAAGGCCCACCCACAGAGACCCACTTCTTCCTGCGAGACTCCTACAGGTTCCATGACCTTCCCGAACAGTGCACTATCTGGGGACCAAGTGTCCAAACCCAAGAGCCTAGGGAGGACATTTCACATTCAAATTACAGCTTATGCCTCTCAATTTGCAATAGAAAAGCAGTAAAAATTGTAGAATAACGTGTAATACCAAATGTGCAATAATACAGTAGAATTAACATAGGAAAAAGTACTAAATGTAGGAAGTAGATACGCAGCATTTGGTGACAGGTCTGGCAGAGGGTAAATAAAGATCAGGAAAGAGCCACAATCCATATTCCTGAGACCTGTTGGTGGTGACAAAATCCCAGATGGGGCACAGGCTGTAACCAAGCAACCGGGGACCGATCAGTAACAACTGTGGTAATAAGTGAAGTATTAGGAATGGCTGACTCACACTCAGCTCGGAAGGGCTGCTCCGAGTCCACACCCCCTAATCCCACGTCTGGCAGATAAAGGCCACCTGGCAGACCCAGTGAGGTCTCTGTTCCACAGTCATGGCAACCCCTGGAGTTTCAGTGTTCATTTTCAGAAGTTAACACTGCTAAGGGAGTGGGTGGGTGTACATGCCTTCTACCTCACCTCACAGAGCAGAGCAAGCTGGTGAGAGTGAGCCACCCAAATGACTGACTCCAGGCACAGGCATCTTCCCTGGGCTCCTTGCCTACAAGCTTCTTTAAGCAACATCATTAAATGTACTTCTCTTTGAGACTGTCATGGTACTAAATGAAGTCTCATTCACCTGTTTATTCTGGGATGCTGGCACAATCAGCTGCACACATGTCTCGTTCCCTATTCCCAGATACTGAGGTTTTCATTTATTTCTGTTTGGTTTTAACTTTTTGCCATTGAAAATGCAAGGCTGACAAAACAGAAATGTGTCCAGGGATGATAAAGCCATTTTAAGAATTTGGGCTTGCCTAGAATGTCGGAATCTCCAGCCTTGATCGCTAACACTTCATGCAAACAAGATAAAATAGGTGTGGTAGTGCACATCGTATACCTGTAATATCAGGAGATGGGGGCTGAAGGATCAAAAGTTACAAGTCAACAATGACTATGAAGAAGTTTGAGGCGAGCCTGGTCTACATAGGACCCTCCCTGAAAACAGACAAATGAATTCCAAAACTAGACAGTACAGCCTAATCCTAAATTCTGACATGTCAGATATCAAACAATGAACACATTTTGACCTGCTCCAACAAATTCATTAAATGTTTCTCTTTCTTTTTGAAACAATGTATCATTGTTCTCCTCCCTAAAAGAAAGCACTGTGTTCATGTGTGCTGTGAGCCATGGATTAGTCTGCACAGCATAGAATGTGGCTCTGTCCTTGGAGGACGGCTCACAGAAACCCTAAGGAAGAGCAGAACTGGAGGAGACAAGTATGTAAGGACCATGGGGCCATGAGTTACACAAAGCATTTCTCAGGTGGGTAGTAGGCAGGTCAGCTGAGAAAAAGTTTCCCTGGAACAGCCTGAAATGTAGCTAGACTAGAATCTTGCTCTCTTTTTAGATGCTACTATAGAATACCTGAGCCTGGGAGCTGTGTGTAGACAGACATCTGTTTCTCACAATTCCAGGGGCTGGAAAAGCTAAAGTACTGGGTAATGGCCACTGAGCATCTGGTGAGGATCTTCAGGGAGAACTCACTCCTGTGCCCATCCAGGAACAGCAGTCTCTCTCTGATGATGATGGCGTGGTCCTAGGCCTAAAGGCAGCGGTTTTTGAGACACAGCCACCTCTATACGGTCACAGTGACAACTAGATGGCAACCTAAGTTCTGCAAGGGGACATCCAGACAGCACCGTGGATTGAACTCCTGGACTTGTACAAATTCCTTCCTCACCCTTCACTCTTGGGTTTCCTCCCTTCTCTAGAGAGGACAGAAGTGACATATGCACAGAAGGCACTTTTGATAATGTCTGGAGTTACCTTCTTCAGCACAGGGTGTCTGTTTTGGTTTTGTTTGTTTTTTCCACCTAAAGATGCTAGGTCACATTGTCCTGTCCAGACTGTGTCATCTATGAATCTATTTCTAACCTGTCAAGGCTGGTGATGGTAGCCAGGACCTCTCCCAGCTGTCACAGATAGGATACCCCCCCTTCTTTATGACACTGTGCTGGGCCGGACACTAAACAAGCACCAGGGGTCCTCCAAGACACACACACACACAAAGGAGGAGAATGACAAACCCAGAGGCACCAAGTAGGTGCACTGAGCAAATGAGGAAATTAGATACACTGACAAAGTGCAATTACATTACATTCTCACTAACCACCACTTATCTGCCCCACCCCCAAACCATGCCAACAGAATGATTTGCTGTGTTTTATAGACAATGGAACCAGGAAATGGATATATTGCAAGAGAAACATCTAGAGCAGGGTGGGGCCTCTTCCTGTTTCACACTTGCAATCTGCATTAGAGGCAGGAGGCCTTGGTTGAGGCCGGAGTCAGCTGTTCTCCATGTCCATGTCCAAGCCACAGAGACAAAGTATAATACAGAAAGTGTGCTTGTTTCTAATACTAATAAAAGATAAAGGGGAAATGAAATTGGCTATTACATTAAAAAAAAGAACCCAGCCGCCCAGGTGTGGTAGCAGAAGCCACTGACAAGCAGGGTGTTCCGAAAGCAGAGGTCCTTTCTTCTGCCTCACATCCCACTAGCTACTGTCCTGGATCCCCCCCCCCCATAGTCTGCAAGAGAATCAATATCAATGGGGAAAGCAGAGCCAAGGAGACCCTGTAAGAGCAGCCAAGCAGCCAAGAGAAGAAAGTTCTAGAACAATGCAACGACCATGTGCTCAGGGAGGATGCTTTTAGTGAAATGTGGTCAAAGGGGGTTTTCCCAGGCTGGCTAAATTCACCCAGGCAACTTTAAGGAGTAGTTTAGAATGGGAGTCTAGAATATTCTTTGTAGGAGTTTGTGAGGGACAATTGGGAAGGGTTAGGGTTAGGGGCAGCAGTGAAAGATGAACAGCAGAGAACAAAACATAATAAAGAATAAATTGAAAATAAATTACCCAGAAAGCCACATATGAAGAACAAAGTCTAAGAGATTTGGAAGAAACAAAAATAGAATGAGAAAAAAGATTAGATTTGGGCAGTTTTTTTTTTTTTTTTTTAAAAAAAACTGTATATGACCCAAAACTACTGAACCAAATAGGAAGCTAAAAGACAACAGAATTATATCTTCATAATTTTGATGAATGTGATTCTGTTTTTAACTCAGTCAAGTGAAAGAATAAAATAAATATGTTTAGATGCTTAAAATCTCAAAAGATATCACTTCCTAAAGATGTCAAGGAATGTATGTCACCAGAAACAGGGAAAAAACTTCATATGCACTAGCATCTAAATGATCCAGCCAAAAACAAGCAAAAAAAAAAAAAAAAAAAAAATCCTAAACAAAAAACCCTCAAAACTTAGGATGGCATACAAGATCTCAGGATCCCAGCAGAGTTTTAGGTCACTTAAAAATGACACAGGAGGCCCCTAGAAGAGCAAAGAGCTCAATTGTGGCATAATTGTTATGTATGTATTCCCACGTATATCTATACATATGTTATAAAAGTCAGGAAAAAAGACATTTTAAATAAGAAATAGTGTACCATCTGACAGATATGTGAACAATATATCCATGTTAAACATGATTTTAAATAAATAAGGACTTAATAAAAGGTGCAACTATTTCTGAATTAGCAGAAAAGCAAGATTGTGAGAGACTGGGAGGTAAAGAGAGTGTGTCTGTCAGTCTGTCAGAGGCTGAGGTTGAGTATTAGTGGGGTAAGGCAAAGAACAGAGTGATTTGGGCTATAAATCTTTTTGAACCATTTGAATCTTAAATTCTGTTTATATGTCTTAAATTTTTATTGCACTCTGTGTGTGTGTGTGCGCGTGCGTGCATGTGTGTGTGTGTGTGTGTGTGTGTGTGTGTGTGTGTGCATGCATGCACTTGCCATAAAGTACATGAGGAGGTCACAGGACAACCTGTAGGAATCGATTCTCCTCTTCTACAGTGGATGCTGGGGACTGAACTCAGGTCATCAGGTTTGGCATTAAGAGTCTTTATCCGCTGAGCTGACTCTCATATGCTATTTTGATCAAATAAGAAGGATGTATCTACTATCCTAGACATCAACTATCAGTGTCTTCATTTACTTTAGAACTAAGATATTAGGATGTTTCCTAAATAGTGTCCCTTCCCAGTATCCTGGGGGTGTTTTCCTTTCAATATAAATGAGTGTTCACACATTTCTCCCGGGACCAAACTAAACGTATCTTTCCTCAGCACATGAAAATTCCTAGGGTTAATGGACCTTTTCACACATCATTTATGCTGTGTGGGCTAATGTATAATAGCAGAAGCAAATTAAATAAGACTCCAGGAAGATCCACTCATCCTTGCTAAGTGGACTATCAGTCACATGTTCAAATACCAAAGATGGTAGAAATTGAATGTCCAAAGGGCTTGCGGCATCTCAGGAACAGGTGACAGAGTGTGATCAAGGGGTTGTCTAAGAGAGGGTTTGTTCCTAGCATTTGGCTGCCCTAGAATGGGTTCTCACAATCATAGTCACTGGGTGGATCTGAAAGACACTGGAAAGAATCTATTTGAATTATTTTATCTTACCAATGAGGAAAATGGGTTGACAAATCACAAAGACCTTCTGTAGCCACTTCTTGGGACACAGTATGGGACACAGCCTGGAATTTACATGATGAGTGAGCCATGGAAATGCCTAATTTAAGGATGTCCTGAGTCAGACAAATGACCCCAGAAGCCATGCCTTCACCAGAAACACAATTGCTATTTAATCATTAGGAGATTGCATTACAGGCTAATTATGGGGAAAGCCAATAGCCATGTGAGCCACAGTGTTTTTCTACCAAGAATCCATGCCAAAAATTGATAATTTAATGAGAAGTGGAGATTCCCAAACATGTGTGCTATTTACACCAGAACTCATCTGTTGTGTTTGTGAGTTAAACAGGACGAGATCTTGTGTATAAACTTCTCTCAATTAGTTCCTCACCACCTGGTGCACTTAGCTATACCTATAATCAAGGGGTCTGAGGTTTTGTTTGTGAATTCTTCCACATCATTTGTCGAAAATGTGCTAAAGGCAAATATTGACTCTGATTACTATAGTAACTAAGGGCTTATATTTCTATACATTGATGAAGGTTCATGTAATGCCACTTGAATTTTTTAACGTTAACTTAAAGAAAAAGCCCTGCTTGGGGACCAGAGAGATGGCACAGCAGGTCAGAACACTTGCTACCCTTGCAGAGGACTGAAGTTCATGCTCTAGCACCTATGTAGCCTGAATGAGTTCTGGGGAACTTACGCCCTCTTCTGGTCTCTGTAGGCACCTACATGCAGGTGTACACATCCATTCACAGACATGCAGAGAAAATAAAATATATTTTTAAATCTCTACTTTCCTCTCCACAGGTGAGTCTGTCTGTGACTCTCAGTAATACCAAGTTTTTAATAATTTATGATATTGCCTTCACAGAATTTCAAAGCCGAACTAGATTATAATCACTGGTCCTCCAAAATACAATGATTGATTCCCTCATAGAATATCAATCATTCTTTAGGCAATGACTCCCTTTACAAAAAAGCATGTTTTGTTTGTCTGTCGATGGTGCAACCAGTCACATTTGCTTAAGAACTCAGGGAATCTTTATTTTAAAAATTATCATGTATTATTTTATAGATAGGTTTAAAATTCTCCAAATAAAAGAATTACCTCCAATTTTATTAAAGCAGGTAAATATAAAAAAATGTAGTACTCCTGCTCTCTGCCTGGCTTTATACACACACACACACACACACACACACACACACACACACACACACACACACTTTACTGTGTGAGTAGTAATGACATGAACAATTCTAAACATATTCCTTAAATAAATGGCAAACATTCTTCCAGCATAACCTAAAAATAGAATTGTTGAGTCAAAGGACATAGAGACATTCTGCTTTATAATGCCAAACTCGTTTTCTGAAGAGATGGCAGCAAACTCCACTCTTATGGTATGGGAGGCTCTGTTTTCCCACACGACTCATTGCTGGTGCTCAGTAACACAGACAGTTTAGTGGGAGTCAGTGTGTCATGGTGATCTAATTTACACTTTCCCTGTTGCTAATGAGGATGAGTATGCTTACATGTTTTTAGATTGTCTGCCACCTGGCTCCTAATAATTTTAGGCAATCCTCTTTGCAAGCACTGCATATACAAATTGTTTGGCAGCCCCAAAATCTTGCTTAGGAGGATGGAAAATGTACCAGGAAACACCAGATGACTCCCAATTCTCTCTTGTCTCTTTGTTGATGATGTTTCTGTTGATTCTGCAATCATCAAGTCCTTCCCCACTGAACAGCAGCCTCTGCTCCTGGAGCTGAGCTCTACCTAAATGTGGCTTCCTGTAGGGTAAAGGATTCCAGTGGTCCTGCCCACAGCTGGCCTAGGATGTAGATGGTAACTGAGTCTGTCTCAGGTGATACAAAGAGAAAACAACTTTCTTAGCATCCTAATCCTTCTTTATCATCACAAGTAGCCATGGGAATTAAGGGCCTTCTCTATGACCCAATTCACTTGTCTATGTGAGGTAGAGCAGACAGACAGATAGGTCCTTGACCACATTACTGAACTGCTAAATGAACAACCATCAAACCTTCCTTTTTCTGGGTACTAATATATTCCAAACAAGTAATTCTTTTGTCATATGCTCATGTAAATCTGGCTTTCTTTTTCCTCAATCTTATACAAGCATAACAAAACCATAAACTATGAATAGCATTCTAAACCTTTGTATGGAGCTGACCTATAAGATAAACACTTGTAGGAGAAACCCAGTGCCTTTTGAGCACCATGTTGGAGTCTGGCTGAGTGACATAATGTGATGCTCAGGCAGAAGGAGTAGTGTTTGGGATCTGGAGTATCAAGCAGAAGCTCAGTACCAAGGTGAGCTTTTCAACCCACACATTTAGAAAGAACGGCAATTTAACTGTAAAATCAAAACTAACGATGGACCCCTACTACAGACAAAGCCACCAGCTTCACAGGCCAGTGAAATGCTCAGCTGAAGATCTTGTATAAGGGAATCTGCACCCAGAGTTAGTCCAGCCTGGGCTTTCCAGAAAACAATCAATATTGATTTCAAGATAGGAGCATCAGTTGGGTTCAGGCTCTCTGAGTGTGAATACCCTCCGTTAATAATCGTGTCCAAACACAAACAAGAGCTTGTGTGATTTGATACAAGGCTCAAATTCCAGTGCTCTGAAACATCATATACCTACCCATAAGCTAGAAATATAAACTAGGAGAAGGGAGATGAGGAGGAAGAGGAAGAAAAGGAAATAAAAGAATAGCAACAACCAAATCCCAAGATACAAATGATTCTAAACAGATTAGATTCCTGAAATCCTTTTCTTCTCCTAAAGGAGACCAAGTGAGATTGATGTCTCTGTCCCAATCTAACATTTTAAATTTGTGCTTTTTAATTTTCAAAACTATCCTAAGCAATAAATAAAACTGCTGTCTTTGCAAACATTAGAAATCATATAAAGTGTGTCAGTTACGGCTACTACTATTATTATCATTATTAATTTTGCTGAGGAAAACATCAGTGAACAGATTTAGAGGAAAGAAGAAAAAAACAGATGAAAATACAAGGAAACAGGAAGTCCAAAAGGAGTCTAGTCAACACTGTATGTATTGCTTCTGCAAGAGAATGATTTGGAGCATGAGCACCGAATTCTGCTGGCTCTTTGTCAGAATGACCTGCACCCGATGCTGTCTGGATGAACACGGAAGAGGCTGCACTACATGTGGTCCTTCTGATGCACTAGATAATGAACTTGCAATGAGCCCTCATAATGGGCTTCCTCTTCCTGGAAACTGCAGTTCACTCAGTTTTTAACCAAGGAACATCTGCTTGGGTTTTGAATGGTTGCTAAGGACGGGATTTTAAAAGGTGGAAGAGAAAGCAAGTTCTTTTTTGCTTCTTCCTGGAAATGCAAGGGACTTAAAAGTGAAGCCATTTGAAAGAGCTGTCCTGGGGCTGGAGAGATGGCTCAGCGGTTAAGAGCACCTTCTGCTCTTCTACAGGACCTGGGTTCGATTCCCAGCACCTACATGGCAGCTCACAACTGTCTGTAGTTCCAGTTCCAGGCAAACACCAAGGCAAATAAATAAAAGTGTTTTTTTTTTTTAAAAAAAAAAAAAAAAAAAAAAAAGAAAGAGCTGTCCTTCACCTCTGGAGAGGGTCAGTTCCACTGTCAGGGGTGGTCACTTTGTTCCTGGGCAATGGATGGAGGTGGGTTTGTGTCTGTGAGTGTCACTAACTGGAGAATGAGAACAGAGTTATAGCAATACTCCACAAATAGCCAAGGGCAAATTAAGCCAACAGTCTCAATGCCCCTGTTTCCAACTGTTTCCCATCTCATCACTAGCCCAAGCCAAGTTAACATTCACCCTGCAATTAGAGTCTTGCAGTATTTCTTGTGTCTGCTCTTTCTCTGCATCCCACTCTGCACACCCAGATAAAGGGACCATTAAAAATGACTTCCTATTAAATTCAGACCAAATCAAATGTCCTCGCTGATCTACCACCCCACCTCTGGGTGCATTTTCCAATCACTGCCCACTTTGTTGGATGTTCCAGGGATGGTGATCCTTCTACTCCTGAAGGTAGGTGTAAAGCTCACCTGCAACACAGGCCTCTTCATTAACTTTGCCTCTGCCTGACACGCTCTTCCTCAGACAGGAGGCCAGTCTCTCCCTTCTCTCTGATTTCTTCTCAGTGCTATCTTTTCAAAGGCCCTTTCTCTCACTTCCTCTCCAGAATCAGCCTGATCTTTACACCTCATGACTTAATCTATCACCTCCCCTTCTTAATTTTCTTCTGTCATCTGCAATGATTTGATGTTATATTACACATGTGTCTATGGAGTTGTTTACCATCTGATATTCTAGAATACTAGCTGGCTACAGACAGGGACTTTGTCTCAGTAATTGCTAAATCCCTTAGTGCCTAGAACAACACCCAACCCTTAATAAATATTTGTTGAATGGGTTACTAAAGGAATGGATGAGTCTCTTGGTCTCCTATGAACTGCAGGTGTAGGAATTACAAAAGTCAAATCAAGCCTTTCTTCTTCAAATGAACAGTCTAGATTCAACAGTTAATGGGGGTGGGGGAGGGTTGGCTGGATCTGAGGGCAATTCAAACCCCAAACATCAGTGCATGATAGGACACAGACCCCTGCCATGTTACTTCTCTCTTCATGGGAGCAAACCTTATAAAGACATCTTTGGGAAAGGCAAAAAGTTGCCATATTTTGGTGAGGGAGGCTCTGGATAGATGGTCTTAGACTAAATGCTGCTCGCTATCAACTGAATGTCTGTCACCCTCCAAAGCAGATGTACTAGAACTCTAACTCCAAGGCCTGGGCTTGGGAGGAACCGTCTTTTGGACATGGTCGTAGGAGTGGACCACTCACAGTGGACTAGTGTCATCGTAAGCGAAGGAAGAAGTGAGAATTGTCTTCTAGGCTAAGTGACAATACAGTAATAACGTGGTCATAGGCAAACCCGTGGTAGCCAACAACAGACACGGACCCACTGCAGCCTTGATCCTTGATCCTAGGCTCTGAACCCCAGGATTATGTGACAGGTGACTGTGTCTTTTTTCATCTATATAGTCCGTTGTGTTTTGTTCATATAAACAGAACAAGATACTTTATTGGATATCATCCAGCCACAGACATAAACAGTGTCAACTGCAATTCTACTTTACCAAAGCTATAAGGAAACCAAATGAACCCACTTAATATGAAGCATAGGAGGTCCATAGCTGCTCAGCTATTCAGAACAGTCCCTGAATTCAGTGCAAAAGCAACAGAGATGAAAGCCATGGGTAGCTTTAATCTATTGATAACTCCACCCTCCTTTAAATTAATAGAGGTTTTGGGCTATTCTTCTGCTGCACTATCACATTTATCTGAATTTGCATTTTTAAATCTCTTTTTGTGTGTGTGTGCAAGGGTAGAACACAGGCGAAGCAGTAAGTCTGAACAAAGTGCCTGCAGGAGTTCCAAAAAGATCTCAGCTAAGAGACCCCAGAGATAACATGCCTTAAATACTTTCACGGATAAGAAGCAATGAGCTGTGCAAATGTTATCTGTAATGGCACTTACCTTCCTGCGCCTGATCACTATCACTTGAGTGACACTGGTTTGGATTGGACCCCAAATTCTGAGTTGGAAAATGCTAAACGCTCCCTATGACTAACCAATTAGGTCAATAGTCTCCCACTTCGGCCTGTGCAAATTCTTCCAAGACAACCTCTTCAGCTACTAATGTGGGGGTAGCTGTGCTCATGACAGGGGTGCACCAGACTGTCCCCTCTCCGAGTCTATTCTTCTCTCATTTATTTGCAGCTCATTTGAATGTCCTCAGGCACTTTATAACTTTCCAAGTATTTTCACTAACAAGTTCAATGTGAAGATGGATACTATCCTAAGTTACAGATTTAAAAAGAGCAGGGCTTCCTGGATGAGGGGTTGGAGAAAGGCTTCTGCCTTCTACTGCCTTTCCTGTGTTTGTCAAGTAATGTTGAGACATTGCTTTTGTCTCTGATTAGGTTACAGGTTATGAGAAGAGAGGAAACATGTGCCCCGATGCTGGCCATGGGATAATGACTTCAAACCGTTGACAGGGCTGGTAGCAATGAGCCACAGAAATTGGATTCTGCTCCGACTCACTGCTGTATGATGGGGGCAGATCATGGGGATATAGAATCTTCAGAAACAGATGAGCTGGTATTGAAGTGAAAGCAGGCACTGGCTCAGTGTAATCCACATACTGCGTGCCCACAGATATCACCACTGCTGTTGGCATCAAGGGCTTTTCAGAGATCTCAAGTTGTCTATGCCCAGCTGGAAATGCAACAGTGATGCTGGATGTCATGGCTGGGAGCAGCCTGAGGGTTGCAACCCTTCATTCCCATTTCTCCTCATGCAGGCCAGATCTCTGCTTTGTGACACAGAGCGCATGTACCCCACACAAGGTTTTAGGTCATCATATCCACAGGGAGGGCAGACAGGAAGCTCAAGCGGAAGTGGTAAAGGACTGGCTGCATCTGGTTTCTGTGACCATTGTAGCAGCCCTTTGAAGGTCATGCAAGCTAGTGTGCCTATCAGATTCCCACCATAACCAAGACCCACAAACTAGGTGTGTGAAAATAGCAGAAATGTACTGTCCAGAGTTCATGAGACTGGCAGTCCACTTTAAGGGTTGTCGTGGTCATATCTGAAAGCATGAAATGATGCTTGCTTGCTTCTTCTACGGGCAACCCTTGGGATTGGCTGGTGTCATGATAGTTACATGGCCACATTCTCTACATGCCTCTTCATGCTATCTTTCCTCTGCTTGTCTGTCCCTCTTACTCATATCTGACTAAGGATGCATTCATATTAACTTATGACATCAGAAAGGAGCCCGTCTTCAAATAAAACCACATTCTAAGGTTCTGGAAGTCACTACTTCAACATCAATTCTTTTGAGGGTGGAAATTCAACAAGTGGAGAAAAGTAATGATGGCCAGTCAGTTTGTTAGGATCTTAAGTCACAGGAGAAGGATCCCTGGGCTTGTCTGGGTAAGAGTTTCTGGGCTAGAATAATTTAAGGAAGATCTACCCTAAAGTGGATGGCACCATTCCACAGGCTGAGGTCCTGGATGGGGTTTAGAAGGAGAAGAAAAATGAGCTGAGCTCATGTCTTTTTGCTTCCCGGGACCCAATGTGAACAGCCACCTAAGTTCCTGTTGCCATGGCTACCCTGCCGTGATGGACAGTAACTCACACTGTAAGCCAAAACAAGTCCTTCATCCTGTGTCACTTTGGTTGAGTGTCTTAATTACATTAATGAGAATAGTAGCTAATACGATGACATTCTCTCCAGTGTGGGAATGGCCCAACCTTCCGTGGAATTCCTGCCCCCTCATCCCATACGAGCCCCAGAGCCCATGCTCTCTGAACCTAGACTCAGTCATGGTGAAGCATCGTGAAGGCTGTGCTTGGAACCATACTAGGAAGATAGAGTGGATAGCCCCACGGGTTGCTGGCTACTGGGCTGTGATTCTTGGCTCCAAGAACAGATAGTGCAAGAGGAGAGTGTGTTTGATGGAGGCTCTACCACCCCAGCCATGAAAGGGGAAGTCCTGACCTCCCCTGTAAGTTGCCTGGCTGTAATAAGACCATCAAAATAGCATTTTGCACCTTCACCCTTGACTATCTACTTAGAGATAAGTAGAAAGGGGCTAGAAGACAGCCCCACCTTGACTTCATAAGAATGTTAGTTCTTTTATTTGCCAAGTTCATACAAGTGTGCCAAACAATGCTGACAATTGTGGCTTGTTTATAAAACAAATATATGAAGACATTTCATGCGTTTATCAAGTGCCCATGTACCACACTTAACCTCACAGCTGTGTGTTGATCCTAGAAATCATACAAACACTAATGTGAACTTTTAGGGCTCACCCTAAACAAAGCATCATTTTAAAGTCCCTGTAAGCCCTCTTTTAAAAAATTAAATAAAAAACAGCATAAGTTGTTATCGGAGCCTACCATGGAAGCTACACACAAAATGTCAACTCACTGAAAACATACCTACAAAGATGATTATTGTTAATCCAACCATTTTATATTGAATTCCAATTGTTTTTGAGATTCAGAATGAGAAAATGTAAAAGGTTAGCTTGTCACGAACAAATGTCTTTGAGAACCTGGTTCATGATGAATAGCGAGAATTCAGGCTTTTCTTTTGTCTATGTTCTGCACTGAAATCTCCTTTGATCCACACTCCCATGGAAACACTAAACACTAAAATTATAGCATGCTAGGTTTCAGAAGAACTTATTTAGTTCAGCAACCCAGAAGTCCACCCACTTCCCGCCAGGAGAGGCATGGTAAGTGAAGGAGGGAGGGGCTTGGTAGGTGAAGTGGGAGGGGCTTGGTAAGTGAAGAGGGAGGGGCATGGTAGGTGAAGTGGGAGGGGCTTGGTAGGTGAAGTGGGAGGGGTTTGGTAGGTGAAGAGGGAGGGGCTTGGCAGGTGAAGTGGGAGGGGCATGGCAGGTGAAGTGGGAGGGGCTTGGTAGGTGAAGGAGGGAGGGGCATGGCAGGTGAAGGAGGGAGGAGTTGCTAGGTGGTGATGCCCTACCTGAGACAGGAGCTTGGGCTGCCTGCATCACACATTGTGGAGAACTGGAGTGACATTACAGAACTCTGCACTCAGCATTTATGGAGTCCTTATCCTAAGGGCCGACAGACAAGGGTGACAAAGACACCATCCCTGACCTGGGAGGACAGTGGTTTAATAAACACACAGGTGCTCATCATCCTGTCCTTCCCGTTACACATCTGGCCACATTTTCATACTCCACCCTGTCTCTGCTTGGCTCTGGTTCTACTAAGTGTCCCATTTCCTAGCCTGGAGTTCCATGAACTCCTCTGGCTCCTTGGGGCTCATCCTGGCCACTAAATAAACAAACAAACAACAAAAAACGCCTCACGATCAGGATCAGGACATGTTTTATACATATCTCACAAAAGCCCTGCACTGATTGGCTGCTCCTTTGATCTTAATCCTCCAATTGCTCCCTATACTCAGGGCCAGTGCTCTTGCCAGCTACCTAATATTAAACTTCATAGTTTGGATGTATCAGTTACCCCCAGACTTCTCAGCATTTCCCAAAATTCTGTTGTTGCTTTTTTTAATATTTATTTTTATTCTATGTGAATTGGTGTTTTGCCTGTATGTGCAACTGTGCAAGGTGTCAGATCTTGGAATTACAGACAGTTGTCAGCTACCATGTGGATGCTGGGAATCGCTCTTTATCTCACCATCTTGCCTGACAGATCTCTTCAGAGTGTCTGTCATTCAGTTCTGCCTCCCCCTGAGCCCCTCTGTGGTTTTGTCTTCCTGCCGATGCTGTGGAGAACATTCTGTTCCTCCAGGCAGCCAACATCCCAGACTGGGACCATAGCTATTCAGGGACATATGACCTGTCTGTTTGGTTACAAGGAACATAGGGACAGAAATAGACCTAGTTAACATTTTTATTGCTCGCAGGGCTTGCCCGGTGCATGTACATCAAAAATGTTTGTTAAATGAATAAAAACAGGAAATGTGGAGAGCTTGTATTCTATCCAAGACCTCTATTTTAGACCTCCTTTTAAAAAACAAAATCTCATAGTTATCTGGGACAACAAAATTAGAGTTTGTTTAAACACTCCAGAACATACAAGTTTGCATTGCATTTGTGCTTAGTTGTAAAAACCATATTCTCTTTGGGATATACTTTCCCCAAAAGATATCCATTTTCAAAGGAGAGAAAAACTTCTAAAAAGATACTGTCCCTAGCCCTTTATAACAGCGTAAGACGACCATTTACAAAAAAAAAAAAAAAAAAAAAAAAAAAAAAAAAAAAAAAAAAAAAAAAAAAAAAAAAAAAAAAAAAAAAAAAAAAAAAAAAAAAAAAAAAAAAAAAAAAGGATGAGCAGATTGGGAGATGGCTCAGTGGAAAACAGTGTGCTTGTCACTTGAACAGGAGGATCTGCATTCAGAGCCCTGGCAAGCAGGTAAAAGCATGACTTGCTGGGGCATCTCTGTAATACCAGCATTTGGGGGGGTAGGACCTCACTGGTCAGCCAGTCTAGCCTAACTGGTGGGGTGTAGATTTAATGAAAGGGTCTATATCCAATCTCGGTAAAGGGGGAAACACCTGATATCTATTCCTGGTCTATAAACACATTCACACATGAGCAAAGATGAATATGTACACATACAAACACTACACACAAAATAATATTTTTTAAAGCTGATATACTAATCCTAAATTGCATTATTTCTAGGGAAACTAAAAAAACTGCACAGATTTATTTTGTGGCCAATAAGACAGAAGATACTTTCAAGTTGCCAATAAGCATTTCATCACTTGACTCCTGGTTTGGCATTATTTCGATGTAGGATATGCATTCAGGATAGGAAATGGATCTGAGATTATGCATTCAGGAAATGAAATGGATTGGAGACCATAAAACCTATAAAATGCAATTTAACATTTTTCTCTCTTTGTATTTATTAGATTCCTAAATTTTTTATTTCCGTTTAGATTTCCTTAATGAAACAAAGTAAATTGCATTAAGACAAAATAAAATTATATGAGGATGGGTGTTATGCAAACCCGTTATAAAGTTATAAAGTTGATCGTGAGCCCTCTTATAAAAATCCTCCGTATCTTACAGGGAGTTTGGAAGGAGCCTATTGTCTAGTCCTTGTCTTGGCTGTCCTTCCTAAACCTCGGGCTACTCATCTTTCTGGTAGAAATAGAATACTCCAGTGCCCTCCAGACCCAGAGGCTATCATTCGCTTTGCTCTATGGAGTCATCTGAAGGCCTGCAGGACTTCAAGGAGAGAGATGGAGGAAACTCCAAGAAGGGGTCAACCTCTTGAGGCTGACCTCCTATCTTGTGTCAGATATAGGTCCCAGGCAGGGTCCACCACTGTGCAGTCAATACTGGCAGGTGCGCGAGATGGGAGTCTGGTTTCAGCCTTTCAGAGACATAGGGATTTTAAGGGGATCTTAGATCATCAAGTTCAACTCTTTTCATGGTTGAAGCAGCCCAGGCTCGGTGAGAAAGCAAAATGTCTAAGGCTGTTCAAGAGACAAAGCTGAGAGAGGACCACTTCCCTATAAACGGGGCACACTGAAGCCACACAAAACCTGCTCTCACTGGTATCAGACCTCTGATATCTGGACATGGCCTTATAGAATGCCTTTAATTAGAACCATGGTCTGGGATTGAATAAGAGGAGCAGCGGAGGCACAGTGATGCAGATGCTCAGTCAAGAACTCTGCCCCAACCTCCACCAGCCTCAGGATGGAGCTGTTATGATTTGCGGTGGCTCTCCCATTGTCGATCATGATGGCGGGCCCAGCCAGTATGGCTAGATACAAGGTAGCTGTTTCTCAAAAATGACTTCTTACTTCCAAGAGCTTGCAACCCACAAGTCAGCATCATGGAGTTGGAAGGGAAGTTCCCTGTCACAACTATATAAGGACCATGAGCCATACCACACATAGATGCTCTCCGGGTTATCTTGGGTTCCAACATCTTGCTTACAGTTCAAACCTTCCTGGGTCACCCCTCTCAGCCTCTGGGTAGGCTGGCTTATTTCTCAGAAATCTGTATCCTTGGTGGATTTTTATGTTTTACTCCAGGGAAGTTTCAAACAACCATCTGTCAGGATAAACTGATGTCACAAAGGAATGCTTGTCAGTGTGGTCCTACAGAGCTTCCTAGGGTACCAGTCTCCCTTCTTCATTTCAGGCCTCAGGTTGCCCTTTCTGGCCCCTGTGGTCTCTGAGGTTTATCTGTCTGCAGAGAAAACCACCACAGGGTCACAGCGCCCTGCTCTGAGGTTTCTGTCACCTTGGGACTCCACCTCTGTCCTGCTGGTTGGCTTCTGCTGAGCCTCATTACCTATCAGTGACTGTCTCCTGAAGGGCTGCTGCCTAGACCTTAGGAAGAGGAAAAGAAAGAGAAGGGGAGGCCCAGTAAGGCTGGCCTTCCTCCTCGTACCATGCTCTGCACACTGGGAAGAGTGGAGAACAGAGCACATCATGAATGTGGTGAAACCCACAGCTGGGAGGTCTGAGTTAGGCCCTCACCTTGACGGAGCACAGAAGCTACGTAAACAGACGGCAGATTCCCCAATGAAAGGAGCAATAAATAACACATCAGTAGAGTAACATTAAAAAAAACACACACGGGGCTGGAGAGATGGCTCAGCAGTTAAGAGCACCCTCTGCTCTTCCAGAGGACTCGGGTCAATTCCCAGCACCCACATGGCAGCTAACAACTGTCTGTAGTTCCAGTTCCAGGCAAACACCAAGGCAAATAAATAAATAAAAGTGTTAAAAAAAAAAAAAGAAACACACACACACACACACACACACCAACAACAACAACAAAAACCCCATCTCCATCAGGACATTTCCATATTCCAGAAAATAGCAAGTGGGGGCAGAGAGGGGGGAAAGCAGGTACATTTGTGGACCACACATAATGGGCAAATACAAACCCTAGGGTGCTGATCCTTATCCCAGTGCAAGTGGCTTGGAAGAGACCTCCTTGGTGCTGGGAAAGGTCAGAAGTCACCTTCTTCAGGTGACAAGAACAAGTGTCTTAATATTTCTAAGACTCATTCCTTTGCTCATCCATCCATGTGCTGGTCAGTGCATTGGACACTGAGGACAAACACAGGAAAGGAAGGGGCACAGGGTCCCCACTTAGAGCTCAGCCCCTTCTTCTTTCCCCATCCCCAGGAAGGGGTCACGCAGGAGAACTGGTGGCCAAAACCCCATGGGCAGAAAGCAGTACTAGGGTCTGAGAAATAAGGAGCGGGGGTAAAGTTCAGATAATGGAGGCAGGATAAGAATGAGGAGGTGCCCTCAGTGCTTCTCAGCAGGGAGGTGAGGGGGGATTAATACTGAAAGGGTTGGGCTAAGAAGAGCTTGCTACAAGTGTGAGGCCCCAAGTTTGAAACCCCAGAAGCCATGTAAAGCCAGGCACCTCTGGTTTTGTAATCTCAGTGCTCCTGTGGTAAGATAGGATGGGAGACCCTCTGGAGACCCAGGAGCCCACTAGTCTGTCTAGCCAGAGGCAAACAAGAGACTCTGTCTCAAATAAAGACATCAAGAACTGAGCCAGGTTGTCTACACATGCATGTGTACTGTCACAGACTCACATGCACACCTGTGCAAACGTGCACACCATGGGTACTTGCACATGCACGCACGCGCGCACGCACGCACGCATGCCCTGGTGATTAGTCAATTCAGATGGAGTGAGAAGGCTTGTGCCTCTCTTTCAGGTAGAACTGACCATAGCATAAGTGTACAGAATAAAGCACATCTTGAGCTGGTAGCCATCAGCCCTCATGGTGGTGTGTGACAGTGGGAATGTGGTGTTCCACAGGGAGGGCAACTCTGGCTCCTGGAGACAGCTATGGCAAGGAATTACCGGCAGATGCTTTAGCTCTGAGAAAGCAAGCCCTGAGTACTTCTGAAGGGGCTGATCAGCACAAGAGATAATCCAATAATCAAAATAGCTAATCCTCAGGATTAACGGCCCAGATGCTTACCATTACCGTCACACCTGTCTACCCAGTACTGCTCAAATCCCCTTTGAGCTGCCTGTTTATAGAGTCAGAACTGTTCATGAAAATGACAACCGAGGCCTTTAGTCAATAAAGCACCTTGTGAGACTTGAACCTAAAGGGACTGGAGGTTCTGGGACCTGCCCATCAGAGCATCTCAAGTGAGCCTCTGACATCTGAATCTCACTGAGTAAATGTTAATATAGATCTTCAAATTCGGCTCATTCCCAGATGTTGACTTTTAAAAGAAAGAAAGAAAAAAAGAAAACTTTACCAATGAACTCCATAGTTTACCAATGAGCTCCATAGTTTACCAATGAACTCCATAGTTTACCAATGAACTCCATAGTTTACCAATGAACTCCATGGTTTACCAATGAGCTCCATGGTTTACCAATGAGCTCCATGGTTTACCAATGAGCTCCATAGTTTACCAATGAGCTCCATGGTTTACCAATGAGCTCCATGGTTTACCAATGAGCTCCATAGTTTACCAATGAGCTCCATAGTTTACCAATGAGCTCCATGGTTTACCAATGAGCTCCATAGTTTACCAATGAGCTCCATAGTTTACCAAAGATCTCCATAGTTTACCAATGAGCTCCATAGTTTACTATTGAACTCCATAGCTGCGGCAGCTCCACTACAGTCTTGTCAGTTTCTCTCCTTTCTTTTCACTTCCAGGAACACTGGCTTAGCCAATCAATCAACCCATAATATTTATTGACCACCCATTATACACAAAGCTTTTTTCCAGAGGCTGTGGGGAGTAGAGTCAATGCGGTTTCTGACCTTGACTCTAAGAACTCCAGCAATGCTCAGAACTCAGGCTCTGTTTCCACCACAAGATAAAACCCCACCAGCAAGGAAGACAGCAAGGCCAGCTGGTGCACTCCTATAATCCCAGCACTGAGAGCTAGAGGCAGGAAGGCCTGAAGTTCACAGTTATCTATCCTGGCTGCAGACAGGGTTTAAAGCTAGCCTCAGCTACATGAGACCCTATGTCAAGAAAACAACATAAGAGACAGGGTGTGGTTTGAGCACTAGGTACCTAGACCAACTCAACATATCTCCCCTTCCACTAATGCATATGACCTCTGCATGGTGGCAGTACAGGGCAAGGTTGACAATGTGTGTGTGTGTGTGTGTGTGTGTGTGTGTGTGTGTGTGTGTGTGTGTGAAGCAGAGCAATAAGCAGTCTTCTGGCTTGAAATGAAATGTAGTAATGAGGCCATGACCAGTCATGATGCCCAGATTGGACCCTCAGAGCATGCCCACATCCCTAGCCTGTGCTGTGGTCCCCCACTTTCTCTCTTCCCCTCCAATCACTGACCCTCCTATTCTCAGCTATAAAGCAAAGGCACTTAACTTGATATATTCTTTTAAGATTTGAGTAAGTTTCTGCAAGGCCTCTATCCCACGACCTCGTCCTCCTAGGCATTCTCTGGCAGCACCGTTTCCTCCCTGTGGTTCTGTCCATGTCCTCTGCCTCCTTGTCCCAGGGCTTCATCCAGGGTCTTCTCTCTGAGAAGACAACAGGCACTTTTTTCAGTGCTGATTCCAAAGATCTTGTCTTGAAGACAAAGTTCCACAGACCAGATGTGCCTAACTTTGCCATGGGCTCTTAGCGTCCCAGATATATTTCAAGCTCACTGCCATATACGCTTATTTCAAAATATTTTGGGTAATAAGAAGTGAAAACTAGCTGATGTTTTATATAGATATAAGGGGCCGTCTCAGTCAGTGCATAGCTTTCTAAGGTTGGTGGTCACACTGTGTCCTGGTTAGGTTTTGTGACCTTGAGACAAACTAATACATTTGGGAAGAGGGAAGATTAATTGAGGAGGTGGTACTATCAGATATGTAGAGCATTTTCTTGATTAATGATTGATGTAGTCCACTGTGGGCTGTGACAGCCCTGAGCTGGTGGTCCTGGGTTGTATAAAAAGCAAACTGAGAAAGCCAATAGACAGCGCTCCTCCATGGCCTCTGCATCAGTATTCTGCCTCTGCTCTTGCTTGAGTTCCTGCCTCAGTTTCCTTCAGTGATGGACTGTGATCAGGACATGTAACCCAAATAAACCCTTTCTTCCAAAAGTTGCTTTTAGTCATGGTGTTTACCACAGCACCAGACAGCAGACTAAGACATATGAACCACTTCTCTGTCAGCATCGACCCCACATCTCAGACATGCTGTGCTCCCGGACTTAGAACATTATCCCACATTTCAAATATTTAAAGAAAATATCGTTCATGTAATTTTTCTTATTTGAATTCAAGCATTTAAAACAGAAATGAAGAACTACGAATAATCAGATCTTTTTAGAGATACCCAAGTTACTTTTAAAAAAAAGTTTTATTTATTATTATGGGAAGGGTGGCCATGTTTGGAATAGCACCCATGTGGCAATTGTCAGAGGACAATTTGTCAAGTATGTTTTTTCTTTCCTCCTTCACGTGGATTCCAAATACCAGATCAAGGCTTGTGTGGCAAACACTCATACCCACTGAACCATCCCATCAACCCCAGACTTGTGTGGCAAACACTTATACCCATTGAGCAATCCCATCAACCCCAGACTTGTGTGGCAAACACCCATACCCACTGAGCCATCCCATCAACCCCAAACTTGCGTGGCAAACACCCATACCCATTGAACAATCCCATCAACCCTAGACAGATCATATTGCTTCCCACCTTCCTGTCCAGGTCCACTTGAAACAAACTTCTTCATTGCAGTACAGGACTTGCTCATCCTACCCTCTCTGTCTAGGATTCACATCTCCCTTTCATCCCCTAGGTGAGCCGATGCAAATGACAAAACCCAGAGTCCTTTGTTGACTGCCCACCCCCATTCACAGCCCCATTGTCTCTCTCTGTTACTACAGCTGTCTCACTTATCCTGCCTTCCTGTACCCTCCCAGACTATCTCTTCCTAGGAAGATGCTCTCATGTCTTCCTCTGTACTTAGAGGATCTTTACCACCACCCCTATTAGTACCTACCTAGCTCTGCAGATTTCCAAGCTCATCACTAGCCCTGAATTACCTTCCAGCCACCACCTTGGATAGTTAATGTCTTCAAGTCCCAGAGCTATCTGAGATCAGTTCCCATCTCATCCTTAAATGCTCCTAATGCACTTCTCTGCCCCACATCACCATGGGCTTCCTCTGTCATTGTTAACACTGCTGAGATGGTTTATTTGCTCTCAGTCTGTACTGCTCACTGGACTGTGAGTTCTGGGAAGAAATAGATGCTGTGTATGTGTCCTGTTCCTTATTAAAGACCCAGTATGCACACACTAAGTATCTTCAGGCTGTACAGATGTGTGTAAGCAATGAAAAGCTCTTTTGTAAAGGACCCCTATGGATGAGAGAACATTTTGGTGCATTTTGAGTTGCAGCAGGAAGAACTTGGGGCCCTCTTGTTTTATGGACCATTCTTGGTGCATAAAATTCTCAGTCTGTGTTTGTAGACTGAATACATGAATGATCAGAAAGGGCAGCAGTGTAGCGGGGCTCTGTGACTTATCAGTTCTTGGGGTTTAAAAGCTTCTCAATCTCTCTGAGACACAATTGGGGACACTAGGTTAATCCTAGACCAGGGTAGTCCTTTTGGGGTTAACATACATATTCTCCAAATCAATGGTACCCACCAAAAGAAGAGTTAACCAGTCATCCAAGGTTTCAAAGATTAGGAGTCAGCAGAGGTAACAAAAACCCAAACCCACCAGCTGGAGAGTGATCTTCCCAATCTGAAACTGAGCAGTGCCAGGTGGTAAGGACAGACACACACAAAATAGTCACCAAAGTGACATATTATCAGGTTGTGAGGTGGTTTAGTCTTTACTCCGGAGAAAGCACGGGACCCAAATTTGACCCTTCAGAGTCAACATAAAAGATTGGGCATAGCAGTGTAGACCTAGAACCCAGCACTGGGAAGACAGAACCAGGAGGGGCCCTGGAACTCACTGGCCACTCATACTAGCCAAATCAGTGAACTCTGCGTTCAGCGAGAAAGTCTGTCTCAGTAAATGTGCTCGCACACACACAAGTAACATTATTTAGCATGTAAAATTACACCTGTAGCAGATCCCCAGCATGCTAATGAGACAGTTGTCTGATGAAAAGACATGAAAGAAAGGAGCATAGGTACACCTAAGAGTCGATCTCTGTGTGTAGTAACATCAGGGGGTGGTCCAGCCTGCCACATGAGTGCTATAAAGCTGTGACCCTCTGCCCCCTCTATTCAAACCAGCCTGGAGTTTTATCTCCCCAAATCCCATGTGCTCCAGTGGAGGAGGGTGGGGGACCTTGTTTCTCTCAGCTTTGTGTAAAGTACAGGGCCCTATACAGTCAGTAACAGACTCAGTGCAGTGGCTCAGTGAGGTTTTGGCTTCTGGGCATACCCACTTCAGCCCTACCTAAGAATAACTACCCCCTACTACAAAACCCACATGCTTCAACTATATTTACAGACCAATCTTAAAACACTTAAGATTTTTAAATTACAGAGGTTTTTTTTGTTTTGTTTTTAAAGGTAGAGCTTAAAGAATTTTGAAAATACATCCCTTGTACAATCAACACTCAAGTCCAGACACATTAAGACAGCTGATGTGTGATGGTGTGTCCCAATAATCCCAGCACTTGGGAAGTAGAGGCAGGATCATAAGGACGAAGATCATCCTAAATTGTGTAACAGGTTTGAAGCTAGCCTGTGCTACTTGAGATCATACCTCAAAAAACAAAACCAAAGATTCCCCAACCAACCCCCAGAAATTCAAAATACCTAAGAAGTAAGAATAAAAATGTGACCTTTTGAAATCACTCAACAGAAGCAACTGAAAGAAAAAAATTTTAACTGTCCAGTCTTTGCAACATTCAAAACTCAATATTCCTCACCAGGGCTTTGCCTTGACACAGCCTTTTCAATTACAGCTGCCACAGAAGGCGGCTACACACGCTCTTGTTTTATATTTTGGGGTAGCACTACAATTTAAACTATGGGGGAAGGGGGAATTCACCTAAAAAAATCAGTTCTAAACATCCCTGTGTATGAAAAGCAAGAAAAATTCCAATCAGATTCCCCGAGTTCACGGAAATAGTTAATCACCAGCTGAGGCAGCCTGCTTACACCCTCAATTCACAGACATATTGCCTTTCAAGGCGAGAGAGTTCTGCTGACGGAAGCCCATTTGCTTGTACAAAATACCGTAAAGCGGCAACCGTAAACAAACACAGCAGAGCATTGGGTCATCTTGTCAACCCATTAAGAGCAGAGACACAACTCTTTCTCATGCTCACCAAACACAGAGGCTCAATTAATTTATGGAAACGGGATTGGTGGTTGATGGCTGCAGATGTTCCTGCCACACTAGGGCATCTCCATGCAGAAGAAGCTCAGACTACAAATGCAACGAAGAGAAGATGCTGTGCCGGCTGCCAGACAGCCACATTCCTGTAATTATATGTTTTTCAAACACAGCCCACAGAATGGATGAGACTCTCAGACTATGTACAAGGTTCCCATCCACTCCGTGAAAAGCTACACTCCATCTTCCCCAGACAGATAAATGCTAACCAGTAGTGAAGAGTGTGGTATTGTTTTATGACCCAGGAAGATGTGATTGTCTTCTGCGAAGCCAAGCAACACACTGTAATAATGGAACCTGGTGCCTGAGATTTGAAAATGAAGCGCTCAGATTACCCTTAGGAAAGACTGTGCTGTTCAGACATCTTGAGTCCCAGACTTAATTTTCTGACTCTCCCCAGGGGAGGATAAAACACTTGTCAAGCAAACACAAGTCTACGCTTTCACCAAGAACCAAAGCAAACTTGGGGTAGAAGATTAGACCTCCAAGGAAGTAGATTTCAGATTCAAGAACCCCATAATAGTAAGCTTTGATCTTCTTGCTGGAGTTCAAGTCCAGAAGGCAGCCTGCTCGCTGGTTGAGAATCCCAGGCCTGCAGCCTGGCCACAGTGGGCAGAAAAGATCTCTAAACCACCCTCCACCTTCCCCAGACTAGAAAAGAAGTGTCAGCTGCCAGCTGCCCTGTCTGAAGAGAAGCCATCCCTGTGGCAAGATAAGGACAGGGCTGTACCTGTCCTCCAAGAAGGACTCTTGTGGATTCTCAGATCCCATGGAAAGCAACCCGGAAGAGGGAGCTCCCTCCCGGAAGTCCAGTGGACAGTCCTCCAGGCAAGGCAGCTAAGGGTGAGGAGGTGGGAGGGGGCAAGAGGGAGTGGGAGGAGATGGGAGGGGGTGGGAGAGTGTGGGAGGGGAATCAGGAAGAGCAATTGCCTTGGCTACCAGTCAGAGGACTGTTAGCCAGGGCTCAGCTTTCTTCTTTTGGCTCCTGGCAAGCTCTTGGACCTCTGCCTAACAACAACAACAACAAGTTATATTTTCAATAAAATCCCTGATACCCAACTTCTGACTGAGCCCTAACTGCTGGAAGGAAGTCAACATAGAGGTTAAATTCTGCAATTTAGGGCTTAGTCTCAAATCTCCCTCTGCTAGCTGTGAGATCTTAGATGTGTCAGATCTGTACCTTAGGGGTGTTATTCTGCCTCATAGGGTATTACAGAGATTCAGGGCCCAATGCTCACCGAAGATCCATAATATAGATTTAATAATGACCATTGCCTCCCACATCCCCTTTTTGATTTTTTTCATTCTTACAGGTTTGTAGAAAAATTGACATACAAGCCCATACAAGAGGCTGATGGTAAATGGGAGACACATGACCAGACCTGTGGGACTCCAAAGCTGCCCAGGGTGTCCACACTAGCCAGCATGGTCAGCTGGCCCTGGCTGGTGGCTGTTTCCTCTTCAACCTATACCCTATGCCTTCTTCCTGCCTAAAAATCCTCCCGAGAGGGTAATCTCCAGAATAAACCCTAGGTTTCTTGATATATGGCAGCCGGGCTAAGGGGAGTTTCTTTACCCCTGATCCTTCATAGATGGACAGAGAAAGAGATGAAAAGTTTAGCCACTAAGATCCAAGTTCAATGTTGCTCTTTAATTGTGTCCTTCAAGAAGCCACATCAGTTTTCTAAGCCTCCACATCTAAATTTGATAAAAGATTCTCACACCAACCAATTAATTATTCAGCAGGACAGAAGCATGCTGTCAGTACCTCCTACCACCCAGTCAACTTCCTGTCTTCCTGTGGCTTCCTCATTCTGATACCAACTTCTACAGTTTATCATACATCCTGCTCCCTGGGAATCACCCATTCTTTCTCCACCTGCACTGACGTACTGCTTTGCCTATGTGGATCTTACTTCTCTTTCAGGATTCTTTTCTTGGCATGACCTTCTCTAAAACGAGTTTCTCTTAGGCTTTGGGGGAGTCCACAGAATACAGCTGTGCAATGCCATTGCAGAATGCTACCCCATTCCACAGGTTCATTTTGCCCCAGGTTCTTCCATTAGACTGTTTCTGGAAAGTGATTGATAATAACCTCCCATTTCCAGACCCCAGCTTCTAGCACATCACAGATACTCTCTGCATGCCTGTTAAGGTGACCATGGCAATGCACAGAAATTACTCCAGACCTAACTTGCAACATTAAAATACCTGCAGAGAAGCAGGATAAGCATACACATCAGAGCTGGAAGAAATATTCACATTGGCTTCATACACTGTTTTAATAGGTAAAGATCTCTCAGCCAGAGACCTGCTGACTGCCTGTGATAATGTGGGCAAGAGACGCTTTGCCTGGTGGTCTCATGTGCTATTGGAGGACATTCTCCATGGGGCCAGCTTAGGGGCTAAGCCAATGACATGACATATGTGAGAATCGTGTTTCCCCTAGCATACACCGTGAAGACTCTGATGATAGTCATGCAGGACTCTGGGTTGTTCAGCCATTTGACTGAATGGCGGGACCCCCAGTCAGCGCACTTCCTAGGAGCCAGAAGGGAAGAAGACATCAGGGTACCGGCTTGAGAAATATACCTACATATATTTTTTCACCTTCCCCAAACAAACAAACAAACAAACAAAATCAGGAATGGGAAACAGGAGTGTGGATTTTTCACTGTAATTTTTGAAAGGTTTAGCTTTTTCCAATCCAGTCACTGTTGCTCTGCGCATGTCTTCTGGAGACATAAAATCAATGTGGAAGGTATATGCATTTCAGGACTAGCCAGGGAAAGCCATAAGCCAGGATAGTAATGAAAACAAGAACCCAGCCTCATAAATAAATGAAAAAATCTAAAGAAACAGCATTTTGGCCGAAGTTCAGAAAGGAAAATTTTAAATAAAAGGAAAGATCCCTCAGGGTTAGGGGAATGATATCCCAAACTGTCTTAGACCTACACTTTGTGGGGATCTCCCTAAGGTGACAGGGTCCTTGGCTGAGGGTGAAGCTAGGATTGCAGAAGCCCAGTGGTACTTCCCTGCCAGTATATCCACACTAAGAACCCCCACTCCATCCTCTCCCCCACCATCGCCACAAACACACAAATCTGCCATCCTCACTACAGAAGTTCATAATTGGCCAGGGTTAGGGCCCCAAGTTCACTTTCAGGGCCAAGAGTCTACAAATCAACATCTCTGTTATTTTATTATGAGCCAGGTCCTTCCCAGTTACATCAGCTCCTCAATCAAGAATTAAAGCACAGTAAGCAATTTTTAAGAAAAGGCTCTGACCACACTTTGGTTAAATTCTATTTGAATTTCAAAATCTTTAAGTGTCTTCCTAAATACTTTTCATTACACAGAAAGATTTGGGCAGGTTACAAATAAAAATGCATGAAGAGAAGACTCAGTCATGCATAAACCTTAAATTTATCTAGAAAAATCTCTTTATATGTGTGCATGTACAAGTATACACACACACACACACACACACACACACACGTCAACATGCACATACCCCCCACACACATACACACCACATGCCACATACACACAAACACATGCCATATACACACACCACACCAAAGACACACACCACATGCCACACATACACATGCCAACATACACACACCACACCACACACATACATACATACACACAAACACACACCATATACAAACATACTACACCACAGACACACACCATATACAAACATACTACACCACAGACACACACCATATCACACACACACACACACACACACACACACACACACACACAAATATGTGGAAGCTAAATGAGAAAGTAAAAGTTTTACTCACGGTCAATTTCCCCAGACTTTTTGTTATATGTAATTTTGGAAGGAGCAATAAAAATTGCCCACACAGCAGAGATCTTAGAAATTAACTGGTAATGACCATGAAGGACCATGAAATGGTTGGAAGGGTTGTACTGTAATAAGGCTGATCATCATTATTATTACTGTGGCTTCACATCCATCCTGACATTACCCACTGTGCATTCATAGAAAAGAGAGCATGTCACCTTCTGGTAATGAGAGATAAAGTTGGAAACAGTTTTCAGGTTAAGGACATTTCTCTTATGAAGATGAACTTCATGGAAAAATAATATAGCGTCCAAATTTCCTAGTCAGACTCTGCCTGTGAGAGCTGCTAAGAGCCCACAAAGAACTGGACTTGCATGCAAGGCTCACAGAGCCTGAGCAGGGAAATAGTAACAACAATATTTGCAAAAAAAGAAAAAAACCCAAACGAACAAACAAACAAAAACCGAGTTGATTAAGAAGGACCAGGATGCACTATGCTTCTGTAAATCTCACACTGTATTAGGTCAGCCCTGCAAGAGAAATGTTGGGAATGCTGGGGAGAGGGAAAATGTGTTAACATAGCAGTCAGTGTGCTATGCAGGCCCAGGTCATAGGGACAGCCTCATTTCGCCTGGATTTGCTTTCAAGATCTTCGGATGTCATCAGATTCAGACTTGGAGACGGAGTGAAATGTTCACACCAAGAGCAACAACTCAGGCCAATTAAGGCAGGGTGATGAAGGGTTGTGAGAGAGTGTTGTTCTGCTTGGCTGTTAAGGAGACCATCTAAAGAGAGAACAGCAATGAAATGCAGAGACTAAGATGCTCTGAGCACCTGCTAGAAGCCATCAATGTACTCAGAGATCATCATCTCCAACTGGCTACTTGGGAAGGTCAAGTTTATATTCTGATATAATTTCCCAGGAAACCTCAGCTCTCAGAAGACAATGTACTTTCCTTTGAGCCTTCATCATGTGGGCGGTATCCATGGGAATGTCTCTGGTTATGAGCTAATCCAGTTACAAACTGATGACAACAGCATTGTCTTGCTTAATCAGCTCATGGAGATTCATCCTCTGAAACCACATCCTCTCTTCCAGCACACACTCTCCTGGCTGCTTCAGAGGCCATTAGATTACAGCAATGCTAGTCCTTATTAACTCAGTTTTCATGACATCTGTTCATGGTGTGCCCCATGCCCCAGGCAACACTCCTTGGTTGGAAGACTATGGGACAGACATAAGCATTCCAGCAAATGGTAGGTCAGCCCTCTGCAGAAGGATGCTTTATGGCCAACTCATTTATATGTTATATAAATGCTTAAATATATAAATATTAATATAAATATATTAATATTACAGCCAATTAATATTTATTGAGCCCTAGTGAGTGCCAGGCACAGGTCTATGGACTGGCAGTACAGCAATAAATAAGACAGATAAAGACCTTGCCCTTACCAGGACTCTAACAAATGAGCAATGAACCCAGATGTATTGAACTAGCATTAATTAAAACCAGAAAAGTATTGAAAGTGACCAGATTCTGCAAGGTGAAATTAAAGAGGCAGGAGAAAACCTCCAGGGTAAAGCCAGTGTGACTTGCATAAGCCCCTGGCATCTTAGCAAGCAAGATTTTCCTCTTAGTGTTCTCCTTTTAAAACAATGACATAAATTAAAATAAACTTGAACATCCCAATTAAAAAGCCAATGTGCTGAAAGACACATTCACATTACAGAGCTGCATGGGAATGTGGCTGGTGCTGGGAGATCAGGATGACCAAGTTCAAAGACAGAGAAGTGTGACAAATGAGGAACGCATGTAGGATTCCACAGCAGAAGAGTGGATGGCCCTGCTGGAAGTTAAAGTCAGGAAATGAAATGTCTGCTTTCCTTTCTCACTGCTTGTGCTGGTCAGACAGTCCCCTGCACTGGTAGCCACTGTCAATACTCAATGAGTCATAGTCAACCTTCACAACACCCAGGGAGGCACAGTCAACCTTCACAACACCCAGGGAGGCACAGTCAACCTCCACAACACCCAGGGAGGCACAGTCAACCTCCACAACACCCAGGGAGGCACAGTCAACCTCCACAACACCCAGGGAGGCACAGTCAACCTCCACAATACCCAGGGAGGCACAGTCAACCTCCACAACACCCAGGGAGGCACAGTCAACCTTCACAACACCCAGGGAGACACAGTCAACCTCCATAATAATTTAACCTTTCCAACACCCAGTGAGACACAGTCAACCTTCACAACACCCAATGAGACACAGTCAATATTCACAATACTCAGGGAGACACAGCCAACCTTCACAGTGCCCAGTGAGGCACAGTCAACCTTCACAACACCCAGTGAGATACATTTAACCTTTCCAACACCCAGTGAGACACAGTCAACCTCCATAATACCCAGTGAGACACAGTCAACCTTCACAACACCCAGTAGGACACAGTCAACCTTCACAACACCCAGGGAGGCACAGTCAACCTTCACAACACACAGTAGGACACAGTCAACCTTCACAACACCCAATGAGACACAGTCAATATTCATAATACCCAAGGAGGCACAGTCAACCTTCACAGTGCCCAGTGAGGCACAGTCAACCTTTACAATGTCCTGAAACTGAATTTCTCAGTCTCTATCTACAGCATCACTACCTTGTCTCTGATCACTCAGCACCTTTCATCTAAGCTGTTGCAAAATATTGAGCTGATCTCCTTCCTGACCCTCCTCACCTGGATCAGTCATGGAAAGAAATACCTAGCACTCAAACGGGGAGCCTAGAGATGGTGTATAGAAGGAAGTCAAAAAACATAAATAAGAGAAGCCAGCAGAGAAAATTAAGCACCCAGGGCTAGCAACAAGAAGCTAAGGAAATATTGCATTCTGTCAAGCTTAAAAGACTTCTGGTCAAGAATCTAGAATAAACCTTTATTTGTGGCTCAATTGCTGCTCAAATTGGGGACAGAGGAACAAATTTCCTAACCCTTCCTTCCATCTGCCCCCATCCACTTCTGGCATGCAGCACTTGTCCAACCCACCTACAAGCCAGAGGAAAGCAAGCTCAAATAAGCTGGGATGAGCCAGAGAGGCAGAAAAATATCATGCACCTCCACGATAAATGCATCCCCCACACAGGTGTTATCCACGACAATCTCATGTGATTTCACATTCTTCCCTCTCCCTTAAAATAAAACTCAAAAGCCCAATGCCCAGACTGACCAGGCCTCTAATTCCCAAGTAGCCAGCCTGGCCTGGGGGCGTCTTCACTTTGGACCAAGCCTGGTCTAAAATACTTCCTCAGAGAGGGCCTGTGGGACATTAGAATCAGCAGTCCATGATTTCCCTTCACAGCTCTTATTTCGTTCTCTAATAACCTTTATCCCAGATGCAATTACAGCTGTTATGACTTGAATATAAACCATCACCCACAGTTTCATGTGTGGAAGGCTTGGTCTTCAGCCAGTGACAGTATTGTAGGAGGTGGGGCCTAGGTAAAGAAAGGAGGTCACTGCAGGGCAAGCCTTTGAAGGCTACCTGGCCTTTCCTGGCCACCATGAGGTGAAATGGCTGTATTCTCTTATGTGCTTCCTGCCATGATGTCTCTCTCTTGACTCTGGCCCTCAGGGATGATGCCACAGACTGTAACCTCCAACACCCTGAACCAAAGGAAATCCTACCTCCCTTAGGTATATTCTCTTGGACATTGGACACAGTGATGAAACATAACCATAGTGACTTTGTTTCTTAGTGGTTGAGAAACCCATCAGAGCCCAGAATGAAATGTCCATGTGGAGAAGACCCTGTCACCCTTCCCATCACACTGGCTGGGACATATCACATAGCACTGAGTTTTTAGTGGGACCGCTGTGATACTGTCTCTTGTTTTATGTCCTGGGCACTGAGGAACTGCTGTTAATGATGCTTCATACAAGAGGATGATGCAGAAGTGTACCTCTATGGTGAGGAGAGAGAATGGAGACACTATCCAGATCTTCTGCCCAATATTTCCACAGAGCCAGCATCCTCCTCCAAGCATCATGGGGAGATGTCCAAAGGGTCCTCTGCTGCCCCAGTATTTGGGGGAGGAAGTTCTAGCCATAAGTTCTGATGTAGGAAAGACTAGATATTATGTGAACAGATGGACAGTCCTACCCAACACCAGTACAACCTCATTGAGAAACATCTTTTGTTCAACCCCTCTGTCTGAAATGGTTCTTTCTACTGTAAACACTGTCCTGTAGCTTAGGGAGCTTTCCAGAATTTTCCCCTTAACTTTGGAGCAGGGGATCAGAGTATTGTACATTAGTAAGGGTCCTATGTCAGACTAGTTCTGACTCACTGAGGCCTTAGATCCCTCCTAGACATAGGTGATGAAGGTAGGGAGCAATAAATGACTAGCTTGGTTCATCCATCTCTGTACCACATTAAGATACAGTCAGGAGGCTCCTAGCAGATGTCAAGCTGGTGCAGGTGACTGTCTCTTGGATTTCCCAGCCCTAGAACCATAAGCCAAATAAACTTCTTGGTAATTTACCTGTTCTGTGGTATCCAGTTATTTGTAACTGATAAGAAGGTAACTGTTATGGTTAGCTTTAGCAGTCAACATGACAGAAACCTAAGATCACCTGGAGAGAACCCCAATGGTAGAACTGCCTTAATTAGACTGCCCCATGGCCATGTCCATGAAGCATTTTTTTTAATTGCTAATTGCTGTAGGAAGGCTTGGTCCACTGTGGGTGGTGTCAACCCTAGGTAGGTGTGAGTATGTATGGGCTGTATAATTGAGTGAACCATGGAGCGAGCCAGCAAACAGCATCCCTCCATGGTCTCTGCTTCAGTTTCTGCCTTGGCTTCCGTCTATGACAGATTATAACCTAAAAGATGAGATAAACCCTTTCCTCCCAGGTTAGCTTCTGTCAGTGCTTTGTCACAGAGAAAGAAAGCCAAGGAGGAAAGTAACAGAGGACACCTGAGGATGATGTACCTTCCGTGGAGTTCCAAGAGTAAGCTTCCTGGAGCTGTATTTCTATAGGTGGTGGCAGCAGAGCATTTTGGGGAAAGGCAAATGGTTGAGGAAATATTTTTAGTGTATCATCAGTATAAACTAGGGTGTTATTTATAGTTTATAGTGTTATTGTTTGAATGTAAAATGCCCTCTATAGGTTCTTATGTTTGAACCCAGGATCCCTAGCTGGTGGCACCATTTTGGTAGATTGTAAAAAGTTTAAGAGGTGAATCTTGAATGTAGGAAGAGAGCCACTGGGGATGAGCCTTGGGTTAAAATCAGGCCTGCTTCTACCCTAGCCCTCTGCCTTCCTGTCCACTTATATGTTCATAATCCAACCACATATTCCTGCTACCATCATCACCACCACCATACCTTCCCTGACATAATGGACTGAACCCCTTTTAATCCATGAGCCAATAAACTCTAAGTCACTTCTTGACGGATATTTGGTCCCAGCATTGAAAGCTTGGGGCTACAGGGGAGATCAGGGAGGCAGATTCAGTCCCGCCCACTCCTGACCATTGTTTCATTGGTCAACTGTCTTCTCTATATGTGCAGAGGATTTGCTCAAAACTGCCAAACCTCTTGCTAATTTATGGCCCATTTTCTATGACAGCTTTCAAAAAAGGAGGGGAAAGAAGACAGACATCATCTTAGGAGACAAGTTGCTCATCTATGGGAAATGATGCTTGATATCTCAAGAGTGTATCTATAAAAACAAAATAACACCAACTGTCTTTCCATGTTTCACATGGAAAAATGAATGTGTGTATTAGTGGGTTACAATATGTATGAATGTGTGTGAATGTGTGAGAGTGTATGTGTATGAGAATGTGTGAGAGAGCATGTTGGTGTGTATGTTTGCCTGTATTTGAGTGTGTGAATGTGCATGTGTATATGAGTATATATGAATGTGTGTGCATGTACATATGGGTATGTGTGAGTGTGTATGAGTATATATGTGTTGAAATAGCACACACCGAAGTATCTGGAGAATTTTAGAGATGGACTTTTAGATTGAATAGAAAATACCGATTTAGGTTGGAAAAAGACACTGTCAGGGTTTTTGCCAGCCTATTTCAACTTTCACAGGTAACTGTATGACTCTAAGTGTTAATAGCTTATACTAAAAACCAATACAAAGCAGTAAGAATAAACTAACATTTTTATCTTTCATGTGGGAGAGTAAGAAATATATAACATTTACACCTTTTTTTGTACAAAAGAAAGTTTGCATATCTTTTCTCATTGAAATAAAAAAGATGGGGAAAAGCCTGACATGGTGATGCATGCCTATAACTCCAGAATGCAGGACGATATGAGCCCAAAGCCAGCCTGGGCTACAAAATGAATCAGGGACTAGTCATGGCTACATATCAGGAACCTTACTTGAGAATAAATACATAAAAAACAGATAGATAAATAATAAATGAAAAACCTATTTAAACATCATCTGTACATGTACCCTAGATCCGATGCTCTTCTCTGAGAAGGTCTGGGGTCAACTAATGGCACCCAAACTCTGTCCTGAATCTGGGATTTTCCTAATCCATTTCCCACACAGCAACGTTCTGGCTGAGCTGACCCAGGCAAAGGCATCCGACAGGAAACACTGGCAGCTGATAGAATGGCTATGTGCTAGCAATTGGGAAAGATCTCAGATAAAATGTTGCTTTTCTCACAACCATTCTGGAGCACACCACAGCTCCCCATGGAGTCCGACATCCAGAGCCTGTATAGAGGGTCATTTGATTTTTGGTTTGTTCATTTATTTGGTTTAGGTGGAATCTTGCTATGCTGATTAGGCTGGCCTTGAACTTGTAGACTCAAGCAATCCTCCTGTCCTATTCTCTTGAGTATCTGGGACCATAGGTGTGTACCACCACCCAGCCAAGGTCATCTGTGCCCAACCAGAAACTGGTAGCTTGTGACTTAAATAGGCCACTCCTTCCCAGGTAGCCTCCCACATCTGTCCACAAACCAAGCCTTGGGAGAATCCTTCAGCTTTTTCTTCTTTCTCCTCTTTCTTAAGTAGACATGTCCCATCTTAGATTCCCAGGGTGGGGGGTCCCACTCTGTGAGGATCACATGGAAATCACAGGAGTCCCTGTTATCAAGATACTCTCAGCTTCTAGCTTACCTGTCCTCTGGCTGGAAAGGAGAAAGGGAATGATTGAGTGAATACATCTCAATCTCTGTCTGTCTCTCTGTCTCTGTCTGTCTCTGTCTCTGTCTGTCTCTCTCTCTCTCTCTCTCTCTCTCTCTCTCTCTCACACACACACACACACACACACACACATGCACACAAAGCCAAGCTGGGTCTGGCCTATTACATTCTCACCTGACCCCAACTCCCACACATCAGAGATGGGTGAGCTCTCTCCTTTGGCCTGTTTAGCTGGAAACATGCTCAGGTTCAGAGCTAAACAACTCCTTGCCTCTTATGTTTATGGTTTCAAAAAGCTGTGTGAACTCAGATGCCTGAGGCAAAAGCCAGGGAAGATCCATTTGAACCTGAACTTGTATATACAAAAGCCTACGGAGTTCAGAGGTACTTCAGAAAGGAAAGGGGAGGGGCAAATTCTGTAGGAGTTCCCTCACAAAGATACTTCTGGAGCCTGACAAGGGTCCCTGTGAGGAAGCTTCCGCTGGAGGCTCAGGGTATGGAACTAGTTTCCAACAACAGGAAAATCCAACTGAAATATGAACATAATCAAAAGCCTAAGACATGATAACAAATGCCTACGCTGAGCTTATGACGTGCCAATCACATCTGTACTCACCGAGTCCTCCTATGGGTAATACTATGTCCCAAGTTCATGGGCATGGATGAGTTAAATAACCTACCCAAGATCACGCCGTTAGCTAAGGACAGAGCTGGGACTGAAGCTTAGAAAGCTGGTCTCCAGAGTCCATGGTTTTACCTCACAGTACCACAGCCCCTCTCTTCAAGAGGGATTGTAGGGAGGATGCTGAGAAGAAGAGCCAAAGACTGACTCCTTTATGAGAGCCTTCATAGGATTTACTTTACACACACACACACACACACACACACAGAGAGAGAGAGAGAGAGAGAGAGAGAGAGAGAGAGAGAGAGAGAATAAGTTCTCATTTGTTTAAGGTAATATACCCAGAGACACAGAGTTAGTGAGCAAGGCCACTCTGGTTATTCATGATAAGAGAAAGATCAGAAGAAAAGAGGGGAACTTCAAGATGCCTGTGGCAGCCGATAAAGCTATAGGCCTGATGTTCCAGCTGTGCCCTAGTTCTGTGCACCCAGTGAACTGTGCTTCTAGCCTTTGTGATTGAGCAAATTCACAACGTCAGTTCTGAGCCCTGAGCTGTGAATGGCAGTCATATGAGTCAGTTCCAGGTCAGAGCATCTCATCACTGCAACATCCTACAGCACTCTTGCCCTCTGGCCAGTGATGGACTTCAGACACTTGAGAGAGCTGCTATATTGCCTGGTGCTAGAATGCAGAGCTGCAAAGTGGCACCCCCAGATCTGCCTTGGGCATGTAACTATGCAAGAATACTTCTATCATCTTAAATCATTAAGGGTCTGGGGTCCCAAAACAGCCACTGTTAGGCCTCCTCTACACAGCACCAGCTTCCTTTGCAAGAAGATTTGAGGGGTACCCAGGATGCACCTGCTCCTAAACTCTGCTGCAATGTCTTTGGGGTGCAGTCACCCATTTGTAAGAAAGGCTCTGGAGGGTAGGTGACATTGTATACAACCTAGTCAGCTACACAGTCACACTACTACATATATGGGCTAAGGGAGGTCAGTGTATGGAGGCTGTATCTGGGGACAGAAGGAAGATTTAGGACTCCGACGGCCAGGATTTGCAACAAACCCCATGTAGCTCTTGAGTGAAAAGTGCTGGATATGCAGGAAGCTGCCTGATATAGCCATATTTATCTACTCAACCATTTTACTTTGGCCACTAGAATCACTATGGAAACAAACCTCTGGGCCTGTCTGTAAGGGAGTTTCTAGGTTGAGTTTAATTAGATGGGAAGACCTATACCAAATGTGGATGGTACCATCCCGTGGCCTGGGATCCTGAGCTGAATAAAAACAGACAGGGCTAAGAACTAGAAGTCTTTGTGAACTCAATTTGACCTCAGATTTCGGCAGCCAGGCCTTCCCCACAAGAGACTCAAACTGTTAGTCAGAAAAAGCAAAAAAACAAAAACCCCTTCCTTCTGCAGGTTGCCTTCCTTGGGTATTTTATCACACCAAGGAGAGGAGTAATTCATACAGCTACCTTGTGCCAGAAAGAGGTGGTTCCATCATCTCATAATGAGACCTTTTCTCTCCCAGGGATGCGATTTTTTCTGAGAGATGGTGGATTTCGGAGGCTTTATTTGTAGCTGTTGCTAGCTCTGCCGGTCAGCATGAATGATCTTAATTTCCCACCAGAGCTGAACTCCAAACTTCTGTCCACCAAATGGGAATAAAAATAGAAACTTTATAAGATACTAGGATGCTTGCAAGAGTAAGACTGTTCCTGGCACACAGTATGGCCTTAATAAATTGTACCTACCCTTTCAGGCAAGCACCTTAAGACTTACCTCAAAAAGCAGATGGGCATGGAGTCAGAAATAGTCCAGGTATGAGTGTGTGGGGGGGATGCCAGCAAAGTCCAGGTGTGTAGAGGGATGTCAACAATAGTCCAGATGTGTGTGGGGGCGTGTCAGCCATAGTCCAGGTGTGTGTGTGTGTGGGGGGGTGTAAACAATAGTCCAGATATGTGTGCGGGGATGTTAGCAATAGTCTATGACCTGCAGTAGAAAAGAAAAACCTCCCTATTGTGCTTTCTTAAATCAGATCATAGTTCTAAAACCCTACTCTGTCCTTGGGGACCAGAGGCAAGAACAGGGAATCACTAGCGCTCTGCTCCTTGGAGGTGCATTATTGTCTGCAGGTGCCATACAATGCCATATAGCTTGTAACTCTTGGGAAACAGCCTCTTTCCACTGGGGCAGGTATAACCACACTCTATCTTCAGTAGGGCCACTCCTCAGAGGTGACTCCTGCAAGCAGCAGCTGAGGGGAGGGTGGATGCTGCTTGTGGGCCTTTCGATTTGGTCACAGAGTGAATGTACAGCATTAAATGGTCTTTTGAGACTGTGCTACCATTCTTACTAACCCAGGGCTGGGTACATGTGAGCAGACACTGGGGTTTATAATTCCTACATGAGCTGGCTGAGAAAGCCTGGTACAGATGGACCTAGGCTTCAGAATCCTCCCTAGCAAAGCTTCGGGAGTGGCCATCCTTCCCTCCCTACCTCTCCTTCAGGGCTCTTTCTCTGTGATATCCTTCAATTTCTGTAACTCAGAAGTCTAGGTTCCTCCTAACAGCCATGATTTCTCAACCTTCCTGCCAATGATCTATCTCAGACTTTCAGATGTGAAGTTTTCTTCTCCTGTCCCTGAAGGACCATATAGCATATAGTTCTAAATCTTTCTGGAGTTGCTCATAGTAACCCAAACAATGCAAACAAACCAGATGTCACATTGCTGAACACAGTATGATTAGATGTACAGGACAGAATCTTGTTCAGCTATAAAAAGGAAGAATTTACTTACACTCCAACATGAGTGGACATGAAAATATTGCTTATGATATGAGAAATGAGGCAGGAAAGGCCATGTTCGTGTATGACTCCATGGACACGAGATGTCTAGAATAGGCAAGTCAAGAAAGACACAAAACAGTCTTGTGACTAGCTAAGGCTGAAGAGGACAGCATAGGGAATGTGGCCTAATGATGGCATGACTCCAAATATACCAGTACCACCTTTCACACGAACCATTAGTATGTAGATTATAGCACGATAATGAAGTATCCATTTTTTAAAAAAATAAAGCAGTGTGAGAAGTTTGTGATGTCCTTCAAAATAAATGGAAACATCGTTTACAAATCATGGGTAGGGGTATGCCCTCTGAAGGTGCCAGATTCATTCAGGGGAAGCAGGCTGGTGTAAAGCCACAGGCAGGGGTGAAAGATCTTTGACCACTTGGACAATCAGCTTATTCGATAGGTTATCAACCACTTCGTGGCCTCATTGGCTTTAGTTTTATTTGAAATTTCTCTCTCTATATATATATTTTTTTCTGTTACTTAATCTATCTTCACCCCCTAAGAAGCACATGGGACCTCTGCCACATATTGCTCAATCAACAAACATCTCCTGAATGCCTACCATTCGCTAGCCACAGTCTTAAGCCAGGAATGTGGCAGGGATGGACCTCGAGGAATGGGTTCACATTCTTTCAATGGGCTGGTGTCCTCACAGAACATAAGCTATGGCACAGTGTGCACTGGGCTGCCCCAAGAGCACGACACTTGATGCCCGAGTTGCCATGGGAACCAGCGCCACCGGCACATGAATTCACACAGGTAGAAGAGAATGCACTCTGGTGGTTGAGGATCAGGCCAGGACAGAAGGAATTCTCAGGCTATCTGTCAGGCCATTGGAAGTTCCTCTTTCCATCTCTCAACATACTCAAGTTAGACTTCTGGAAAGAGATGGAGGAACAGAGGCCAATGTGCCCCCAGGGAGAGAATATCTTTGTGCATTCCACCTTAACTAGAGCCTCATGGGGCACATGGGAGACAGCCCTGAGAGAATTGTGTTTCCTCTCTCTCTTATGAAAAGCCACAGACTAACTATCCAGATGCTAAGGATCTTAGCAGCTCCTCCAGACTGAAGGGCTCAGGGCAGCGTCTCTTCTTTCATTCTCTCTTCTCTCATGGTTTCTAGAGAGAATGCCTTCTAATGGGGAGGCTGCTGACTTCGTTGGGTTGGTAGTCACTGTTCCCCCAAAAGTTCCGTTCTTAGGACATGATTCCCAGAATGGCTGTTATGAAATACAATGAGTTGGGGCCTCAAATACTATAGTTTTAAAGTTGGTGTGTGTGTATGTGTGTGTTTGGGCTTATGACAGGCTAGATCTTATGTACTCCTCATCACGGTCACAAAACACCTGAGAACAGAAGCGAAGGAAGAGCCTATCTTGTCTCCCACTTCCAGAGGGAGTGCTTCGTGTTGCTTGGTTCTGTTGTTCCTGGTGAAGGGATAACATGGTGGGGACTGTGTGATGAAGCAAAGCTGCTCACCTCACACTGGCCAGGAAACAGAAGAGATAAGATACACCCTTCATAGCCTTGCATCCCATAAACTAGTCTTCAAACTAAACGCCTCCTTTCTCCCAAAACTATGAACTGGCCCATAGATTAAATCAATGATGAAGTTAGATCTTGGAAACCAAGCCTTTAACACATGACTCTTAAGGACATTAAAAAAAGAGACATATTTATCTTTATTTTATGAGTATTTTGCCTGAATATCTGTATGTATAGAATGTGTGCATGTGGTGTCTGCAGAGGCCAGAAAGAGGACACCCTTGGAATAGGCTGCTGTGTGGGTGCTGGGAACCGAACCCCGGTCCTTTTTCAAGGAGTAGCAAATGTTCTTAACCACTGAAGGACATTTTTAGATTTAAACTAACCTAGTATAATCTGAAGCCAATATAATCTGACACTGAACAGCACAGTTGGAAAAATGAATGTGCTTTTATGTTTCTAAATTTTTTATTGTCCATTGCTTCAACAAGAAAATGAAAATGTTATTTATTTAGATAGTTTGTTTTAGTAGGTTGGAAGGTGGATTAAAAGCCTAAGAATTCTTGGCTCCTGCGATTGTGAGATAAAAATCTAATTGCTCTCCCTTGGAGTCTGGGCTGGCCTTGGTGACTTGCATGACTTGGGGAATGTGGCAAAAGCAGTTCTGTGGCCTCCAGCTTCCTGGTTCTGGTGCTGGAGGCTGGAGGTCACAGACGCTGGCTACAGAGAGGCTCAGGCACTAGTGGTACCTCCTTCACATCACCTGAGGAATGCGACTTAGGAGTGAGGGAGCCATGGGTGGAGAGACCAGTGACGGCAGCATCAGGTGGAAATCACACACACACAGTAGTAGAAACTTCAGCACTAAAACCATGGGAACTGAAGCACAGGGAAAACAGGAGTTGGAGCCATTTAGGATGGTTTTCTAGTGAGAAGAGAGGGCCAGTAGATGGCTGGCCACATAAAGGAACTTACCACCTGAGTCCAGTCCATGAGACTCACAGGGTAGAATGTAAGAACCAGCTCCTATATGTGCTATGGTACAGCCATGCTCTCTCTCTCTCTCTCTCTCTCTCTCTCTCTCTCTCTCTCTCTCACACACACACACACACACACACACACACACACACACACACACATACACTAAAAATTGGAAAACAATAGTTAATTAATTAAAAATAGTTATAACCACTAAGCTTTATGATGTGTTAAATGATGATGGTAATTTAAGTAGGAAATGAGCTGCTATCATTTCCCATAAACCTTTATTACAATGAAAGAGAAAAACAGTTTATTTGGACAAATGCTGGTTTCACTTATATCCACTAAAATCAACCTCAAATATAAATTAAAGACTAGGAATAATCACTAAATAAATCAATAATATTTATTGGTCACCACTATAGACAAAACTAAGAAATGGAACACCTAATCAAAACAATTCAGCATTTCTTAGTCTGAATGAACTATGAAACTGTTAGCTACGGTGATTTTTAACCCTATTTCCAGAATAGGGTAAAGAAAAAAAGTTTCACAAAAATCATAGACTAAGGGAAATTCTTCCACCTATACAGTTTACAACAGAGCTTTGAAAAGCCCATGTGAGATGGTTAATATTGATGGCTAGAATAGCAGGATCTAGAGTCATGGTTCTCAACCCATGGGTCACGACCCCTTTGGGGGGATCCCATATTAGATATCTTGTATATCAGGTATTTATATTACAATATATAACAATAGCAAAACCAGTTATGAAGTAGCACCAAAATAATTTTACGGAAAAAATAATAATTTTATGGTTGGGGGTGATCACAGCATGATCGTGTATTACAGAGTCGAAACATCAGGAGGATTGAGAGCCACTGTTATGGAGGAGGGTCACAGTTAAACCGCATCAGTCAAATTCATCCGAGCAACTCATCACACACCACCCGACAATGGGTCCCTAAAATCCAGTCCACAGGTGGTGACAGTGGGAAGAAGTCACTGCAGGTCCCTCTGGGCTGAGACTTCATAGACACCTCAGACTCAGTCTCTCATTTTCTCTCTTTCTGTGTGAGGAGTAAAATGAGAACACAGCTAAAAAGGAGAGCTCCAAATAGCAGTCTTTGTTTCTGAGAAGAAAACAGCAAATCCTCCAGAAAGGTTCTCTTGGGAGATCTTCAGAGCCCGGAAGATGAAGCTCCTCCTCTAAACAAACAACAACAACAACAACAACAAACCAACCAAACAAACAAACAAAAAGCCCTTAACCTTCTAAGGAATATCTGAAACCCCCGGCATTGTGCTGTGATTTCCTCCTGATGTCGTCAAAGACAGCTCCACAACAGCTCCGAGATAAAGGGATTTCCCTGCTAGATCAGAACCTCACACAGGCTAAATGTTGAAGAAAATTCTGCTGCTGAAATTCTCACAGGATCTGCCCTACAATCAGGCAGGAGCAGTCATCTATCTATCTTGTGAAGATCACCAGTGTATCCAATCGAAAACACATTCAGAAAGAACACTCCGGCATGCCTGCCTGCTGGGAGCCAGGAAGACCAGGCAGAGCTGATGGACGCAGAGTCAGGATATATCTTAGGGTGCTCTAACTTTTTACAGCAATGGAAAATTCCTGATACTTATCACAGAGGGCATTGAGGAGGCTGGAGCTATAAATATGCTCCAAGATGCTTTGAAGATGGGGATTAGTAATGAGTTGTGCCAAGGGAAATGAAGCTGTCAGATGGCCCCACAAGGCTTCCTGGCTGCGACTGTCACATGGTGGGTCAGACCTGACCCAACAGGGCCTCTGTTATTCTAAAGCATGAATGGTCCCAAGTTCATGGCAGACACCTCAAGCCTCATAGGTGACTTCTAAAAACTATAAATGTCTACTTCTGGAGGCCTAGACTACAGCACTGTGGCTATTTATTGCATGAATTCTATTTAGTATATAATGAAACCCGGAATCAGATAGTGGGAAAAAGCTGAAATATCAGAGAGTCAGGGAACAAACCACAGCCAATTCTTACCCAGCCAACTTCTCGGGCTGAATGAAGTGGGTCCTATGTCCCTGACTATGCAAAAGGAAGAACTTCTGCCTTTTCTTACCTTATACTTCTTTCCCCTTCCAGCTATTTCAATTCCTGGATCAGCTTTCCTAGAGCAAGGATTAAAGATGGGTGCTAACAGTGCCTGGCTGTTAGGCCTTGAACTCACGGAGATCCAGAGGATCTCTGACTCCTAAGTGCTAGGATTAAAGGCATGAGTCACCACCCCCTGACCTTCATGGCTTAGCTCCGGTGGGTAGTTCTGTCCTCTGATATTCCAGACTATTTTTATTAAATATACACTATATACCAGAGCTAGTGATGCCAGAAGATGCAATTCCAGGTGTCTCCAGCAGGCTAGAACCAGGTGACACTCAGTGACTGGTCACATGACTAATTCTCTACCCACCACCAACAGCATCAACATCTCAAGTCTTCACCTCTGCCCCCACATAGACAAATCCCCAAACTTCAACAAATATTCTCATATTTTTTATTTTCTACTCAGAAAGAGGATATTGTCTTAAGGATAGAGGTGGGAACTCTATTAGACACTAGCTCAAAATACAGCCTCTAGTAAAAATAGCTAGGAGCTGGGGATTGGAACTCAGGAGCATGCTCCTTTTCCCCTGTGTGTGTATATGTGTGTATCTGGAGGCCAGAGGTCAATGCTAGGTGTCTCCCTCAACTGCTCGTCATCTTATATTTTGAAACAGGACCTCTCACTGAACCTGGAGCTTTCCAGTTTGGCTAGACCAGCCTGTCTTCAAGGCTCAGGGAATCTTTCTTTCTTTCTATCCTGCCTCCCAAATGCTGAGATTGCAGACACATGCACCTATACCTGGTGAGCCCTGGGCCTCATGTTTGCACAGTAGCCATTGGTGGGGCCATCTGCCCCAGAGCTTGTTGGGATTTGGTGTGTGTGTGTGTGTGTGTGTGTGTGTGTGTGTGTGTGTGTGTGTGTATGTATTCAACCTATCAAAATGCCTTGAAAGCATCCAGGCAGTGGGGTAGGCTGGAAATAAACCGCACACACATTAAGGAACACAAAGTTCCAAAGCCCACAGCATCTGCCCTGCTTCCTTGTCTCGCTCCAGTTATAACCTGATGTCTCCTTTAGAGCTGTTTTTAGTATCAATCATTATTCACAATAGGGAGCAGAAATTTACATCAAGTGTATTCAAGACTGCCCACAAATAGCTCATGCTTCCTTGCCTGGTTGCTGGCTAGAAGGCAGGATCTGGGACCCAGCATGATTCCAGTAGAAAGCGTTTGCAGCCATACCACCCGGGAATTTCCCATGCCCCAGGAATGCTTTTGTCACTTCTGATTCCAAAACCAAGAGCACACAGTGATGACATCAGAGTCCCTAGTCCCTATCACTGAGTGTGTGGGTGCCTTAGCTGGCTATTCTCTGCTTCTTGCTGAACCCATCTGTGTATCAGTCTATTAGGAAAGGAGTTCTCGAAACCATGAGGACACGGATCTGTCTCTATCCAGAACCAATGGAAAGGGGGACTATTCCAAAGGCTCCCATGGTTACAGATCTGACTGACTAGATAGAAGACATGATGGAAAGAAGGCGCTCCTCACAGAATCAAACACCTCACCACCAGACTTTCCTAGAGCTAGGATTAAAGGTGTGTGCTACCACTGCTTGGCTCTATTTGGTCTTGAACTCACAGAGACCCAGAGGATCTCTGCCTCCCAAGTGCTAGGATTAAAAGCATGGGTCACCACTCCCTGACCTTCATGGCTTGGCTCTGTCCTCTGATATTTCATGCTATTTTTATCGAATATACAATATATCACCACATACCACTTACTGCACTATACCCAACTCAAATGCACAGCAAGAAAATGGTACTTTCTATTATAAGGATATACATTGCAGGGTTTTTAGGAAGCTTTTCCACAGGAGGGGTTCTGTCTGGAGTGGAACACTGGGCTAGCTGAGTCCAAATAACCCCTTCTCTCCTTGGAGAACTTATTCCTTTATTCTGCAAGTAGCAATTCAAGCCTCTTACTGCTAGAATTCAAGCATTTTAAAAAATCAGGCATTAGCAGCATTCTTTGAGAAATAGACACATAATACTGAGTGATGTTGCAATTGGTTCCAGCCCAGACTTTCTGGGCCTGACCTTAAGGTTTGGACCCACAGTCCCACAGAAACACAGAGACACTTGTATTATTTTTATACTGATTGACCTAGGGCCCAGGCACATAATTTGCTAGCTCTTTCATCTCAATCTAACCCATCTTGTTCAGCAATGTGGCTCAGTACCTTTTCTCAGAGCAGCATTTTCTCTGCATCTTCTGGGAGCTCCAGCGACTCTGGCATCTGTGTCTGATCTGAGATGTTTCTGAGTTTCCTTAACCTGGTGGCCCCGCCCACACTTCCTGTTTGCCTTTGGCCAATCAGCTTTTATTAAGCCCATCATCGGGACAAATATTTACATTACCAGCATAATTCCACTACAGAGTGACTTTAAAAGATTTAGTCATTTTTTTTCTAAATTCTTTGACAGAGTCATATGTGCATAATGATAGTGTCATATGTATATAATGATGGTGTCATATGTGGATAACAGTGTCATATGTGGATAATGATGGCATCATATGTGAATGATGGTGTCATATGTGTATAATGACAGTGTCATTTGTGAATAATGACAGTGTCATATGTGGATAATGGATTAGTCTTTTCACCTTCTATGATACTTTCTTATTCCTCTTTCCTGTAATGGATGAAGTCCTTCTTCCCATGTTTCACACACACACACACATACACACTACTGAGAGAACAAACCAGTGGAGAAAAAGCTATTGCATTGAATCTGGACCCAATGATCCACACTTGTAATCCCAGCATTCAGGAGGCTGAGGCAGGAGAATAACCACGAATTATAGGCCAGCATGTACCACACAGCTACAGTCTATCTCAAAATGGGGAGAGAGTGAGCTATCATGTGTGCAGAAAGGTCTGTGGTTGCATCTCTGTTTGTCTAGTCATAAGGCAACATGAAGTCTCTTGGGCACTTAGAAACCTGTCCTGAAACTCACGAGCAACAGCATGCAGAGGTAGACAGTGTGTTCTTTACTGACTAAACTAGAGCCTTGTAAAGCTTTCCTGTTCAGAGTGAAGGCCTCTAGTCTAGGAACCTAGGGAGTCTGTCCTCTTCTGTGAATTCTTAAGCACTTTACTATAGAGTTCCATAGGAGTGTTCATTCAAAAAAAGTATGAACACTTTTGATTAGAAACAAAACCCAAATAATGTATTATTAACTCTTTTCATAATGTTCTTGTTATTGTATCATACAAATAAAAGATACCAATATGATTGGTTTTCCACCATTTAACTGAGTCTAACCATCAACGAGCATTAAGTCTATTCAGTGCTAGCGAATCACAGCACTCTCTGTTCCTGGGGACTATTAGAGTCTAATTAAAACCCACAAGATCAATGCTAAACTGGATGAAAAAAATATTACCATGGGAACTATGAAGAAGGAAAAAGACGGTGTTAGCAATCATGTAAAATTACCCTGAATAATCATCCCTCCTGCCCACCCTCAACACTCCTCTATGCTTAAAAGCAAATAAATGTCAATTACCAGATTCTTACATTCACCGATTCAGAAAGAGAAAACCGTCAGCCCCAGTGTATGGGATGGGGTGTGGTGAGGGGTCCGCGGTGTGTGTGTGGGGAGCATGAAGCTGAATCACGATTTCCTCGTCTCTCCTTCAAAGCCTGATGCATCAAGTGGATAGTAAACTTATCACACTTGGGGTCGGGGGTTTGATTTGTCTGCTTTGCCACTGAGATAGAAAGAAGCCCAGTAACACCGAAATATATAGGAGACAAAACTATATGCTAAATATTTAGTGTTTTAATACCCACTCAGCATAGTCCAGCTGCTGCCCTGTAGGGAAACAGCTTTATCATTTCTGCCTGAGAGCTACAGGACTGAGTAGAACCAGGAAGGGCTAGAATCTTAGTGAGTCCCACCTTCTTGTACTCTGGCTTCTTTCACTTGAACCCCCTTCCTCTTATCTTGAGAAAGCAAATGTTTGCAAAACCACAGTCGACACAGCTGTCCAGTTAAACAAGACCCTGTTTACTAAAAAGAGAATGCCCTACTGGCTAAGGCTACAACTGCATCTGCAAACTTGCTTACACAACAGTAGAAACACTTCCCTTCATCGCTACAGAGCCCAGAGACCCACCTCAGATGGTCAACATTGACCGAGGAGTCAATGCTTGCTTAAATTATAAAAGCCTTAGGAAACTGCAGGATGGTGCTGGATACAGTGCATTGCCCACTAGTGAGACATTAATAAAGCTGAGTTCTCTGGATCTGGCTTGATATCTCAAGAGACAGATTTCTATAACACCCTAGTTCTGACACGTCAGCAGAGAACTGAGATGCAGTGGTTAGGGCTGAGCATGCCCTCTGTACTACGTTAGTAGGGCAAGCAGGTAAAAGTGGAAGACCCCTGAAGTGGAATCCTGAAGTGATCTCAATGCCAAGAGCAAAAACTTCTGAGATGAACATTGCCTACCAGTAGTTGACAGGAAAGTCCCATTTTTATAATTTCGGGTTTATAAAATATGCAATGATAAAGTACCATGACAGTAAAATTCTGGGGAATGATGTGAAATTGTTACTCAACACCCACATATTCTTGCTCACAAATAAAAACAGAAAGAAAGGGCTGTAGGAGGGAAATCAGAATTTACCCAGGTAAACTCTGATGATGTCAAGGAACTAGATACGATCAGGGCATGGCCAGCTGGGGAGACCTCAGGATGAAGAGATAACTCAGTCCCTTTTGACCCCCAGTGTGCTTAGGGAAGAAGCTCTGTGGCATTCCCCTGTGCGCTGCTTCCTCCTTTTTTCCCCTCCGAATCGCCTTTGTACCGTAAGTGCTTTTGGAATAATAAATATTACCAGATTATATACTCTAGCAGTTTTGCATCATTTGCAATAAAGGACAACACAGTCTTCAGCATTTATTTCACTTTTATGTGTCATATGTAAGTACTTGCCTCTGTGTGTGTGTGTATGTGTGTGTGTGTACACATGGAGGCCACAAGAGGGCATCTGATCCACTGGAAGTAAAGTTACAGAGGGCTGTGCGTGAGTTGGCATGTGGGTACTGAGAACAGAACCTGGTCCTCTGTCGGAACAGAGAGTGATCTTAACTGCTAAGCCATTTCTCCTGCCTATGTCCATCTCTTTTAGAGAATCATAGGCTAGTCCTCTAGAATGCTTAGTATAAATTCCAGTTTGACATTCCACTTTCAGGAAAATCACATTCCCAGGTGACCTTAGCTAATCTTTAATAAGCTGATCTTACTCTACCAGGTAACAGTACCACTCCAGATCTCCAGCATGGCTTTGGATTACATCTCTGTCTATTGAGGCCAAACACATGAGACTCACTCACCCCAAGCTCTCAGGCCCAACAAACACCTAGCCACTGGGTCCTAATTTGTAGCCAACTCAGGTACCAATGAAGTGTGCATCAGAACCCTACTCTGTCACCAGTGTGCATCATGAATTACTCATAATACCTGGACTTAAACAGTGATGTAAGGCAGAGGAGAACATGAACCGTTCAGCTGATCAAATTCTCCAAACAATTCTTAAGCCATGGCAAATTTCCAAGAGAGAGGTGAGTAACAGTAGCTGTAACCATCAGCTCTTTTCTCTGCTTAAATTTCAACAGGAAGGAGTGTAAATTACCATGGGGAGGGAAGAGAACACTGCTTCTGTTTACTCTTGGTGGACCACAACCTTCTGCCAGGTAAGTTACGCTACTCAATGCAAGTCACTGTTCTATGAACAGTGAGTGACCTTCCTTCCATTTTACAGAACCCATGACCCCATGCAGAAGGTGACTAATCTCAGTTATGAGCCATGGGGAACAGAGAGGACTGACCTAAAAGCCAAGCCTATAATCTCTTCCCACTGATTTTCAGCTCAGCATGGGCAAGGGGAGAGCCAGCTGGATCAAAACCATGTGATTGGCACCTGCATCATTAAGGCAAACCAACTGGATCAAGAGAGTAAGGGTTAAGAGGACACATTACTAGGACCATTTCTGCTCATGTTCTAACAAGCTCCTTGCTTGGATCTAGGATAACATACACTCGTGGATTTCTGGTGCTCAGGAGAAGACATCACTGGCAATAAGGATGCTTTAAAAACAAACAAACAAAAAGCCCAAACAAAAAAAACAAAAACAAAGGATGTGTTCTCCTAACAGCAAAAGCAACCTGCAAACACAACTTTGCTCCAATGAAGCCAAAGCCTTTGCCGAATCAAAACTTCCATTCCCTTCTCTCCCTTCCCTGAAGCCTGTGGTTAATTCTATGCATCCCCCACCAGGCAGATAAACGGGGCGGGGCTGGTGCATGGCAGCTGAATCAAAGGATGTCATTTAACACTGAGATAAGTATAGGAGGGTGCTGCACAGAGGCACAAAAGGGCCACCATGTTTCTGTCCCTAATTTCCTCTCAGAGACTAAGGCTTCATTTGCGGGAAATGCCATGTCCCACAGTCCTTTTCCTTTTTATTACAGCCACTTATATTTCCAGTTGGTTTTAAGAAAAAGCCCATTCTCGCCCGCTCATGAAGAAAATGGCAATGGTCCAGAGATGGCCAAGGGATTGACAGGAGGAGCCATGGTTTGGATACTGCAAGGAATGAGGGTCATGAATACCTGCAGCAGGTTACAGGTTACACTAAAGCTTGGAGAAGCAGAAATCCCCACCAACCAAGGTCAAAGCTCAGCAGCACCACACCAAAGAAGATGCCCGTGAAAACTTCACCCTACAAAAAGCCATTAAATGCATGTGCAATTTACCAGGCTCGTGTGAGTGTAGAGAGGAGAGATGATAGGGTGTGCTGGCTCAGCATCCAACATCTCCCTCTGGTTCTCTTGGGAACCTATAGACTTGTGTACCAGACATATCAACACATGTGTCAAGTGAACAGTTTGTATTCATCAACACACATTCCTGATGTTTGCTTTCCCATAAAAAAGCAAATACATTGATGGATGAAGCATTTTGAATCCCTTGTCAGCAGATATTGGATTCTCTTTTGCTTCTTTGACCAAAGAGACTATTATTGTTGCCAGACTCATCACTCCTGGCAGTCTCAGACATTAGAATATTCCACAGATGCCCTGAGACAACTATGTAAAGGCTATAGCTGGTTGTTCTGGCTCTTGATGACACGGCTCCAGCTAGGGCTGCTTCAAACACTGAACACTAGACTTTTGACTGTCTATCCAGTTAGTGACTTCCAGGTTCAATGAAACAATCCATCTCAAAAAATAGTGGAGATGAATAGAAGAAAACACCTAAGGCCAGCCTCTAGCTTCCACATGCATATGTACCCACACTCATATGCATAAACACACACAATCTCCCCCAAATTAGTGCTGAGACCAAAACTATGGCTATTTTTAATCTCAAGTATCCAACAACCCCATTTACATAGACACCAAAAGCACACACAGGAGGAATACTTTTTGGTCCAACTAAAACCAATATTATACCTATGCTGTGGCCAAGAGAGCATGTGACACTATACCCAGCATTAACCATAGTATTAACAAAAGGAAGGAGGGGCTGGAGAGATAGATCAGTGGTGAAGAGCACTGGCTATTCTTTCAGAGGATCCAGGTTCAATTCCCAGCAACCACATGCAGCTTGCCACTATCTCTGAGTATATGGGATCTAATGCCTGTTCTCACCTCTGCAGGCAGTAGACATGCACATGGTACACAGACATACATGCAGACAAAAACACTCATACATATAAAATAGATAAAAAAATTTTAAGTACCCACTGGGCTGGTAGATGCTGTTAAGCAAGTCTGTCAGTAGAGAAAATGGAAAGTACTCAGAGGCTTCCCAAGTGACAGGAAGAACATTATCTCTGCTTTCCTAATTGTGTTAGTTCACATTTAAAGATGCATTAGATGGCTTTTGAGAAATCACTCATCTACCATTGCATTTTTCTTCTTTTATGAATATATTTTGCAACTAATAGTCTTCCAAAATTATAGATCAAAACATGTTTCTCTAAAGTCTGGAGAGAAATGGCAGAGAACTACTCCTGAAAGCCACAGCAAAGCACATTCAAAAGCAGCAAGGATAAGAATGTGCCAGGAAAAGTGGCCCGTGTACAGGGATGGCATGGGTCAGCAGTGTTTACATTGTGCCTTTGTTCCTTCCAGTGTTGGGTGGCTGATGGGACCATGCAGTGGCTGCAACTTGTAGGCAAACTACAGCAACTTTGCAAAATGCATGGTCTCAAAAAAAAATAAAAAGACATGAACAATACTGGGGAATGACATCGGATGTCCTCTGACTTCCGTATGACCCACATGCACATGAACACACACACACACACACACACACGCTTGGGGGGTGCTTGACATCCACATCAAGAGAAAAGAGCCTGAGAACTCAAGCCTTGTGATGGCTGACAGGAGTGGTAGCTTCTGACAAGAAGGAGGAGCAAGACTCACCAGTTTACAGGAATTGAAAGCTTGATTCTACAATGGGAAAGAAGGCTACCATCAGACTGCCAAGTTTTCTGCATATTGGTAACCTGTCATTCAGGCTTCATAAGACTTAAAAATAAATGAGGGAGGAATAGACAGGGCATCTTTTGAATCTAAAGGGAGCACATGAAAAGGAGGGATCCCTTTGGGATCTCTATCTGAAGAACCTGCAGGTACCATGATCAATAGTACCTACCCACTGTGACTCTGTACAGGTCCGGCTTAGAACTGGCACTTGGAGGGTTCCAAATGTCCAAAATGAAACCCCAGCAGCAGGAGGGAAGAGGAGAAAATAAAAGTGGCATGTGATGCCTCCCCTCTGCAGGGTCATCAGAGGATCTTTATTAGAAAGAACATTCCCCATATTCTGTTCTGACTTGCCAAGCATCTTTGCTTTCAAATTAGGTCATAAAATCCAAGTCCAAATTTCCTTGACAACAAAGGAAATTAAGGTATCACACATCCTACCAAAATGCAGACCAAAGTTACAGAATTGTACCAAACATAGAGCTGTATTTAAACATCAGCCGCTGCAGCTGTCTATATAATGCCCACACAGGAGGAAGGCAGTTAAACCTCCAGGAAGGACTAGGAAGGGGCAGTGAGATCCCACCCCCAGCTGAGGAACTATTGGTGGCTGATAGCTTCAAGGGAGAAAGAGTCAGTTTTCCTTCAGGGATGTAAAAATAAGGGTTCTCAAAGGTTGTAGGTTGTAAGTGGGAGAGGGGAGTGGAAAAGGGAGGGGAGAATTCTACCTCACGGACATGATTGCTTGAGAATGATAGAGTTTGAATGCAGGTGATGAATTCCAGTTGGGGGAAGAGTGATCTTGTGTTTCCCAAGGGATGGTTACGACACCAGTGTTTTAAATGGTACATGGACACACTCAGATACTCTCAGATGAATCTATTTACAGAAAAATCTTAATTGCAGTAAGAAATTAGAAGTGCAGCTTGGGATAACTGGTATAACTTTAGTCAAAGAGTATGACTCTTCCTCAAGGTCAAGTTTGAGTGGAAGGAAGAGCTATTGGTCTTCATCATTTTGGCCTCAGAATTTGATAAGTTATCAATGCTATACAAAATTGATCCAGAACTAACAGGGTCAATCCTACTTCCTGTTTATTTATCAGCGCACATAGGCATCTGCACAAACACTGCCTGAGTCATCAGCCAGGCTCCATGCTCATGCGCTCATTCTCATGACCTCAGCAGACCCTTTCTATTCCATTGATCCCATTTCCTTCTTTCCCTCGAAAACACGTTATCTTCAATAACTATAATTCAAATATAAGCCTTTCGGAAAGTCTAAGAATGAAGAGGTTTGTTTCTTATTTCTGCATGATCTCTTCTGTTGCCCTAAAGAAATTAATTTAAATTACCTAAGCCAAATGTTCTTGGAAAACTTTTTACTGTATCCCACAATTGTTTATTATATTATCCAATAAATTCATACATTCATTTATTGGCAAATTGGCAAATTATGTTTACTGTGTAAACACAAATTACATCAACATTTGTTCAACAGAGGTCCTACTGTGTACCTTGTGTTAGAAACTGTGGCTAGTCACCCACAGTCAAGGTCATGGGATGACTCTGCTTTCAATGTCAACAATAAGGTACAGAATCCATTTTTATTTGTCTGGGAGAACATACCACAACCTGGAAAATGCAAAGGTCACTATTCTTCTATTTTCCATTTCACATACCTCAAAAAATTGTTACTATCTCTGACATTGATTTGTGCTAAATTTATCAAAAGGCGATGCACGGAGGGTCAGCATCCATCAAGTGCACTTCAAAGATGAGTTGGTTTCTTTGGAGTCAAAAGCATGCTATTCACATCATAGCCTACATAGTCTCAACATCTCACCTAAATCAGAGATGAGGTCAGATCCTATCTGCCAAAAACATGGTAGCACCTACATCATAGACACACACAGTACTGGATTTTTCAGGTCAAGGTTCTCCCACACAGGGGAGAAATTTGAAAACAAATAAACCAACACACACAAAAAAAACTATTGAAATGTTTTAATATTAATAGATGTTTACATTAAAATTAGGGGAAAAGAAAATGTCAATTACAGGTATAGGTTTGAGTAAATCCAAGAACCCCATGGGTAGGTAGTATAAGTGAAGCAGAGATATTTACAGTCTGTTTCCTCTTTTCCTGACTGTCTTGCCTGGCGAGTATTTACCAACTTACAGATGTAAGGAAGAACGCTGAAATCCAGTTGTCAAAAAGCATCAATACACTTGCAGGAAATAATGTAAGGTTTCTTTAAAGAAACGGGCTTAGTTATAATTTATTTTTAAAAGAAACAGAATTGATCCATTCACAGCTAGGTGAGGTCTAGACCCTTCAGAATGCAAATAAAATATTTCAAAAAGCAGTGAAGGAAGAGAATATTGATTGTTGAGGAATTTGCTAAATACATAAAAAAAATTAGCAAACTTTTCTTTTTAAAGATTTTATCTTTATTTATATGTGTGTGCATGTGCACATATGTGCTCTCATGCATATGAGAGCAGTGTCTGCAGAGGCCAGAAATGGGCATCAGATTCCTTGGAGCTGGAGTTGAAAGTAGCATGGGATACCTCGAATGGGTTCTAGGAACCAAACTCAGATCCTTGACAAGAGCAATACATGCTCTTAACCACTGAGCCACCTCTCCATCCCTATAACCTCTTATAAAGTCTTATTTCAGAATGCTCCCATGGATTCCAAACTATATCTCTTCAAAAACATGTTTGCTAATATTTGCCCAAGTTGTTATCATATATGCCTCCAAAGTACTATAAGGTGAGACCAAGTCTCTTACGAAAAAAAAAATCTACAAATCAGTTTGTCTTGAGAAATACTATAAATTGATAGTTTACTTAATCCCACCTCCTCAGTGCCTAACACAGCCCTCTAATGAGACAGGAAACAGAGCTGTGCCTATGGCACCTTCATGTTTATTAATCTCTTATTATCTGCTAGATGCTCTCAAGTGCCTTGTGTGTGAAATTTCAGTCGGTCCACAAAGCACCTCCATGAGTATGTCTCAGTATGCTCCTCATTTGAGCTAAGAACATCAATACACACAGAAACTACAACTGCTCATGCTCACAAGCTTAGGAAGCAGGAAGCTACCATACAAACCAAACACATCCCCACCCCCGCCTTCAAAGCCCATGGATGCTGAGGTGTGGGGGCCGACGCAGTGGCTTGCTGAGGTTCCCAAGTTTTTGAATGAATTTTTACCATCAGTGATGAGTCAGAAGGAAATAGTGCTGTCTGATTCCATTCAGAGGAAGACTAGTTCATGTCCCCCAAACACTGAAACAACAAAACTGAGCAGCAGACTGAATGCAAGGAAGTGAAAACAGACACAATAGACTGTGCACCATATATTTCCATCCCTATAGAATTCGAGAAAAGCCCAAATTACGCCAACAGCAGACTGGCTGACACTGGGAGCCAGAGGAAGGGAAGGAACTGACTGACTTCAAAGGGACAAGAGATGAGGAAGGAGATAAGATATCCCCATGACACCTGTCAGCATCGTTCTCAGATGTCCCTACAACTATCACACTTGGCTAGTAGGAAGCACACAGCTTAGGAGAAGAATTCTGGGGCCAGAGGTACCACTTATTGTGAGAATGTTTTCCTTGCATGAACAAAGATTTGGTGTTGAGTTTTAGCACTGTATATAAACTAGGAAGGGTACCACACATCTGGGATGCCAGAATTCCACAGGTAGAGACAAGAGGACCAGATATGTAGGGTCATCTTCAGCTATACAGTGAGTTGGGGCCAGTCTAGGATACATGAGACTCTGTCTCTAAATAAATAAAAATTAAAGATTAAAAAACAAGAAATTATTCTGTTGGGTGAAAATTATACCTCAATCAATCAGATTTTAAATAGTCTCTAAAAGAAAATTGCACACTACTCATGATACATTACACATACCTTCTCTTCTATTTTATCTTATGTTCAGGCAAACCTATGATTGGTAGGAAATATGTATTTGATGAACCAAATTTCCCAACAGTCAAGGATTCTTATTAGCACTGTCATTTCTTTAGTAACCTCACACAGCAGGAAAAAAAATGCACCTGAAGGTCTAGTGATCAATGGAGAAACATTTGTGGCTGATGAAGACTGCAGTGGCAGGAAATACAAGCTGTATCAGGGCTCTTTCTCTCTTGCCCTGGTGATCTGGGATGTCTTTCTGTACACTGTGAATATCATTATTTAATAAAGGGACTGTTTTGGCTATGGCAAGCATCTTAGAAGTAGATGGGAAATTGGAACATAGATAGGGAAAGGAGGGTGGAGTCAACATGTAAGTATCACAGGCCATGTGGCAAGACAGATTAATGGAAATGGGTTGAATTAAGATGAGAGAGCTAGCTAGCAATATGCCTGAGCCATAGGCTGAACAGGATGAAATTAATATAAGTCTTGTATGATTATTTGGGGTTAGTCGGTCTGGGACTACAGGTCTGTGGATCTGGACCATCAGCCAAAGAGGCCAGAAACCTCTTAGTACAGATGGCACCCATGTTGGCGCCAGATATTACAATAAATTTCACTTGCAATATATCATATAAAGGATTAATATTTATTGAGGGGTATATTATACTCACAATACAATTTGAACCTTAAGACAATTAATTATTGGCGAGAAGAATGGTCCCACTCCGGGCTGCTGATCTGCTCCCCAGAACACAGGAATGATACAAGGTCGGAACTCGGTGTCATGGCTCCCAATTGATTCTGGCCACGCCCTGTCGGGGTCCTGATTCTCAGGAGCTACTAAAGCTCCCTAAATAATGCCTGAATCCCACTATACCCTTGCCCTTTGATTTGCAGGTGTGCAGCCTTTGGAAAGCCACTGCAGTTCTCTGAGCATCACTTTTCTCTTTTATAGAACATATGAGTAGGGCTGGAGAGATGGTTCAGTGACTAAGAGCACTGGCTGCTTTCCCCAAGGACCGGGGTTCAATTCCCAGCACCTACATGGCAGCCCACACTTGCCTGTAACTCCAGTTCTAGGGCTTCTGACACTCTCAAACAGACAAATGGAGGCAAAACACCAATGAACATAAAATTAAAAAAAATTATAAACAAATAAAACAGATGGGATATGAGATCTTGCCTATCTCTGATTCTGAGACCACAAAGGAGGGGGATTCAAGATAATAGTGTCTCCTCTTAAGAATTAATGAGAACTACTAGCAGAAATGAACACATTTTCATTATTTTATGATGTTGATAAGTTCTGAGCTGACTGAACGACATTCTGTGAGATGGTCTCCACTGCAGCATCTATGGCTGAAGTCATAAAATCCAAAGCGACATTAGACTCTTCATTCATCTCTCATTATTCTCAGCACACAGCCTGATTCTGAGTGGGAAGCAAGTCTGTCCCCTGTGCCGGGGTCCATCACAGTGTCCGGTGGCAACAGAATGTGACGCTGAGAAAGGGGAGCTGAGGTGTGCAGGTCAAAGAAACTCAGTAGGGTGGGAAATACTCATCACTGGGCTGAACGGAACATAAACAGGAGTGTGGCTGCTCTCACCCTACACACTTGGTCCAGAGTGGCGCCCTCTACTCCATCATACTTGAGAAAAGGCTCACACATATACACCTAAGCATGTAAAGGTGCTAAGCGATGCTGAGAAAACAGAACAGCCTGGCCTTTCCTTCTTTGACAAACATCCACAAAAACTACCCAGAAGGTCTGTTCTAACCCAGGATTTCTAGAGTACTGACACCACCCACCTCAGCCATGCCCACACTGCCTTCCTGTCCATGCCCACACTGCCTTCCTCCTGTCCATGCCCACACTGCCTTCCTGTCCATGCCCACGCTGCCTTCCTCCTGTCCATGCCCACGCTGCCTTCCTCCTGTCCATGCCCACGCTGCCTTCCTGTCCATGCCCACACTCCCTTCCTCCCTATTATGTACATGGCGACAGTTCAACCTGCATGTTCAAATGCTAATCGCTCTCACCCACTGCCCCATGTAGCCCCCTGTTTATGCTTAGTGGCAGGGGTACACACATGAGTAATACAGTATTCAAAGGCCTGTACCTTTGAAATGAATATAATTCATGGTCATCTAGACAAGGAATTTGGGGATCTTAGGTAGCCAGAGCAAGGTCTATTAAAAGGGTGAGTTTTATCCACTTCACCCCTTAGGCTCCCCACTTCATTGAAAGACATGTAGCAATGGAAGGTCCTGGGCGGAACTTCCTCTCCAGCCATGCTGTAGTTTGCACAATAAAACCTTAGCAGAGGAGACAGCATTGCCTTCAGACAACATGGGTTTATAAATGTACTTAGTCATGTACGTAAATGTGTCCATATATGTCAACACATAATTCTAACCTAGCAAGTTGTCAGGAGACCATACAGACCGTGTATCCAGTAGGTAAAGAAGAAACAGAGGGGTCAGAAAAAGCATCAGTCAGTAAAATGTCCACAACACAAGCATGAGGGCCTGAGTTCAGATCCACTTCTCCTAGGTAAGAGCTGAGCAGGGCAAAGAACATCTGTAGCCCCTGCATTAGAAGGAAATGGAGATCTCCTGGAATCTGCTGCCCAGCCAGAGTAGGCCAATCAATGAACTCTAGCATCAGTGAGAGACCCTGCCCCAAAATAAGATGAAAACTGGTTAAGGAAGATGCCCAGTGTTAGCCTCTGGCCTCCACGTGTTCATACATGCCTGCATAAGCACACACTGGCAGGAACATGTTCATATAATACATGTGCTCACGTACACACGTATACACGGGAGGGGAGAGAAAGGAGAGGAAAAGGGAGAGGGGAAATGGGGGGAAAGAGAGAGGTTGGGGATCGGGGATTGGAGTAGGTTCCTAGCAAAAGGAAAGCCCGAATGTGTGAAGGCCCAAGAGAACAAATGTCATCTGCAGTGATCTGAGCGTCGCAGGGTAGGACCACAGAGTGGTCAAAAGATAAGTTTCTCGAGACTACTTATAGATCATAAAATGTCTGAGTCCAAGTTATGGCTACCTCAGAACCCATTGGGGATAAGGCTATGAAAAAAGAGGTCTTACCCATTTAAAGGAAAAGGTAACTGTCAAAATTTCAATACCCTGACACACCCCATACCACAGACTTAATCTTTATGGTGAACACTATACAGAGCCTGACATGTTGAAAAGGGGCCTGCCAGGCCTGGAGGTGACTCTGGGCTGCAGTGTTTGCTGGGAGAAATATGTTCATTTATTGCCTTTGTTGTATATATTTTAGACTCTAGATACTGAGAATATTTAGCTTTACTTTCTAGTCTCTCTCTCTCTTCCTCCCTCTCTCCCTCCTTCCCTCCCTCCCTACATACATACCTACCTACCTACCTAATTCCAGCACTGGGGATATAGAGACAGGAAGATCCCTGGGGTCACCAGTCAGCCAGGCTAGCCTACTTGGCAAGCTCCTAGCCAGGAGAGACCCTGTCTCAAAAAATATAACATTTCAAGATTGATCTGAATGTATAGTATGCTCCTCCTACTTCCTGATGCCAGACCCTTCTGCTTTATATGGACTAAAACATAATTTCAAATGGAACTCTAAAAAGGAGAGTTTTACTTGTTTTTCTTGTTGTGATCAAATGCCTGATGAAAAGTAACTGAAGGAAGAAAGGGTTTACTTCAGTTCACAGTCTTCATCATGGAAGGAAGACTCAGCTGTGGGAGTGAGAGACAGATGCTCAGGTTACACCCACAGTCTGTGTGGTAGTCTGAATGAGAATGGCCCTCGTAGGTTCATAGATTTGAATACCTGCTCTCCAATTGGTGGATCTGTTTGGGAAGGATTAGGAGGTGTGGCCTTGTCGGAGGGGGTGTGTCACTGGGGCCAGCATTGAGGTTTCAGAAGACTCACACCATTCCCAGTCTCTCTCTCTCTCTCTCTCTCTCTCTCTCTCTCTCTCTCTCTCTCTCGCTCTCGCTCTCGCTCTCGCTCTCGCTCTCTCGCTCTCTCGCTCTCTCGCTCTCTCGCTCTCTCGCTCTCTCTCGCTCTCTCGCTCTCTCGCTCTCTCGCTCTCTAGCGCTCCTCTCTCTGCCTTGAAGTGGTAGAACAAGGGGTAAGCTCTCAGGTGTTTCTTCACTCTGCCATCACGGACTCTAACCCCCTGAAACCATAGCCAAATTAAATGTCTCCTTTTTATAATAAGCCGCCTTGGTCATGGTCACTAAGGGAGGGGGTCAGACAGCAAAGGGCGATGGACACGCTGCTGTTCAGCTTGCCCTCTCCTTTTCTCTCACTCCAAGACCATAACCAATGCAAAGGTGCTAGCCACATTCAGGGTCTTCACACTTCAACTAGACAACCTAGAAACCCCATTCAAGTGAAGACATGCCCAGAGGGTTTTTTTTTTTTTTCCTCCTGAGTGATTATAGGCCCTGTAAAGCTGACAGCCAGCATTCACCTCACAGCCATCTACATTCTGCAAAGGAAGAAAACTGAGACCCAGAGCATTGACAATACCCAAAGTCGCACACCAGCAAGTCAGAACTGGAATTCAAATGTTGATGACTGAGTCCCAGGCTGGCCTCAGATCAACAAGAGCCATAAACAGCCACAAAAGGCTGTTCTTTCACAGTATTTCCTGCTTGGAAATCCCCTTGATGGTTCCTCTGAAAAATGGATGCCTATTGCTTCTCTCCGCACTAACAGATTTCACCATCACTGATGGTGATGGCGGCTACTCTGTCAGCATAAGAGCCATTCAACTATTTCCTGCCTCCAGTTCCTAGCTGTCACAAAAGCCCACAACCTGCTTTTTTTGCATCCTATGTTCCTCTCCCCGAAATAAATAAATGTCAAGGCTCATGGAACAATAGCCAAGCAGAGGGAAGGATTTCAGGACAAGACCACCCTCCACACTAACAGCAGGATTTTAACCTGGGGTAGCCAGGCACACAGAGTTCTGTAAGCTAACTCCAAACCAGCAACAGAGAAAATAACTGTCTCTCTTCTCCCAGGGCTCTTCTTTGTCCAATTTTTTTGATATATTTTCCTTGAAAAAAAAACTTAAATTGTTACTTAAAAAAAAAAAAACCAAAAATCTCCACAGGCATGCTGCCAGTGGGAGAAGGCCTTAAAGAAGGCATCTGCTAAGAGAAGAAATGTGGCATCTGCTGGAGCTTTCAGACTCCACCTTGGCAGGGGCAACAAAAGCATATTGTCTGGCTTTCTGCACCAGGATCAAACAACCCTGGGCAAAGTGCCAAAAAAAAATGATGTGCTATGAACAACCTTTCCTCTTCGGTTCATGGAAATATTTACTTTGCCACCAGCAAATAGGTACACTGTGAGCAAAGGGCTTGAGAACTAGGCACTTTGAGTGTCAGGGAGAACACGAGTGTATTCCACAACAGTCTTCTCCTCCTCTGCATCAAAGCCACTGTTGCAAGTGAAGACCTAGATGTCTCCAGATCACCTCAAATAGTTACCGGGCATGTCTTCTTCAACAGAACACAGTTCCTACTCTGCCACAGCATAGCCCAGAAGCAGCTTCAGGTCCATTTCCAGGAAAGTCACCAGTAGCTCCCAGAAAACAAAGGATTTAATTAGCATTATTGGCTGACCAGGAATGCCAAGGTTAAAGTTTTAAAAAGTAAGAGATTGGACCTACATGTCCTTTTAAATGAACTTAGTCTTCTCGTCGAATCTGTGAGTGAAGACTTACTGATACTAACACAAAATACACTTGCTCTACATATTTATATATTATATATGCTGATATAAGTATGTATATAAAATATACTTACTGAGTAACAAAATCTCCATATTGATAGGCTCAAAAGTCATGCATGTTGGAAGAGTCAAAATATAGTTTGTAGCACAGTTAATTTTGACTGAGATGGGTTGTTTTAAAAGGGGTTTTTCTATAAAAGAAAGTGTTTTATGTATGTGCACAGAAGGTCTTCTGAAGGACAGACACACAGAGACTGGACTGACTTCATGAACAGGGAGTTGGAAGAAGCTGGGAGACAGGGAAGCAGGAACATTTTATCTGATAGTTCATTTTTTTAAAAAAAACTTCTGGATGGAGTCTCCATTAAAAAGGAATAAATAAAGTTATTTACAATTTTAAAGAAGACATCTGCCCCAGATAGCTCTATAAATCGTGTCTAAGGTTAAATAGAAATGTGGTCTAGCTTTATTGGCTCAGTCTAGGTGTGAGATGCAGCTCCCAGGGACCCTGAATGTCACATATTCTCTCTGCTTCTCCAATGAGCCAGCTGTTAGGACTTCTGGTAAAAGGTGGAGAAGATGTTGGCTTTTCCCTAAGGTTCATAAAACTATTTCCTAAAAGGAGATTAGAGTATAGGAACTGTAATCTCAGATTAAGAATATTGATAAAACCAAGACTAAATTTTTTTTTTTTTTTTTTTTTTTTTTTTTTTTTTTTTTTTTTTTTTTTTTTTTTTTTTTTTTTTTTTTTTTTTTTTTTTTTTTTTTTTTTTTTTTTTTTTTTTTTTTTTTTTTTTTTTTTTTTTTTTTTTTACCTAAGTCTAACATCATACGTTGGATCCCCAGGATCTCAATGAAGGAAGGAAAGAACTGACTCCTGTAAGTTATCTCTGACCTCTGTCCATATATGTATGGTTTGTGTGCATTCATGCCTCACACACAAAACAAATAAATGTAACTTATAAATTAAAAAACCTAAATCATAGCTTCTTGTACTGTGAACTATAACACTATGTACCAAATGGTTGGGGGAGGGGTGTCGTGAAATATTTGGCAAGAGTGTGAGATTTCTGAAGATCCAAAAACTGATTGAAAATCAAATATGTGATGACTAGGAGGTGTTTGTGACAGGCTGCCTGTATTGCACGATGCAGCTTCACTGTAGCCTTGGTTCAGCATGTGCACTTAGCACTGTGCATGCCTTTATACTGCACACTACTACTGAATGCTCCCAAAACACCTGTCATCAACTGAAGTGTCTCCAGTGAACACAATGTTTTTCTGCTCTTATAAAAACATTATGATTTAAGAAAATAGAAGTTTTTCATATTTTTTTAATCATCATTCTTCAAATGTAAGGATCAAATTAGTCTCTCTTTGGACTATAACATGTAAGAATGATTTTTTTTAAAAATGATGTTTTGAGTTATTGACTTGAGTTCCATTTTTTTTAAGTCAATAATGAATTTTAGCTTGATACTAGGACAGAATTTCCAACCATTCCTGAAATGCATCTAGACATACATACCGTCCTTGGTACTTTTACTCATAGAAAACAGTAGTCTGAGCCTTGTCTATCACAAATTCAAAGTATCAATCAACTCTGAGAAACTGTGAAAATCCTCTTTTTCCTGCAGTATCGTATATTCAGCTAAGAATTAATTCTTTATGTAAAAATGAGCAAGCACATCCATCTCATTAGCATGCAAATCTACTCCCATAAAAAGCACTGGAATTACACACAAGCCAAGGAATTGTTTTAGAATAATCTCTTTATGATTATTATCAGTAGATATTTTATTTGTATACCTGTTTTATTTACCTATATACTCAAGGTAGCAAATCTGTCTTAGATATAAAGAAAGGTCACAGGTGAGAAACATTTAAGATTCCCTTGTCTTAGTCACAGGTGGTGATGACTGACAGATACACAGTCAGACTTATTCCTATGAACCCAGATGACACAAGTGGACTCCATGCTATCTGCCATACTACCTTCAATTCACTGTCCACACTGGACAAAGGACTGCCCTTGGCCAACAGAGTCAGATGACGGTACATCTGCAGTACCCACGGAGCACCCATCTCTCCAGTGTTGTAGTTCTTTTCCCTTCCAGAAAGACAGAAGATCCAACGCTGCTCCCACAGCCTGCCAAGCTGGTGATGAGTAAAGTCAGGCAATGCCCCACAGCCAAAGAACCAGCCTTTGTGGCAAGAGTTGATGCAAACTCACATTGTTCTGAGCCACTGAGCTTATTGGCTTGTGTCCAACTGGCATGTTTCTTGAGTTGGCCAAGTCACAAGATGCTCTGGGTGGGTGTGATCTTTACTGGTGTACCACTGTAAATCTGCTGACACTCACTGGGAGAGCTCAGGTGCACTGGCATTATCACCCAACATGCCCCTGCTGCCTCCAGCCATAGAGGGGCTGGGAAGAGTCAGTCACTGATGCATGTCTGAAATCAAACAGAGGTGATGGCCGATATATTCCATTTAACAATTTCACTTCACTCAGCATTCTCTGCTAATAACACTACCTATGAAGAAGATAAGTCCAAGTGTCAGTGAAATGTGGCCTTTACTGCATGCAGTTACACACACACACACACACACACACACACACACACACACACTTAGAGAATTTTTTTTCTCCTCTATTTTCCTTCTTTATACAAAAGACTGTACCCAGATTTTGTACATGAGCACGTCAGAGAGAAAACCTCCCATCCCCCTCACTCCCACACAATGCATCTGCCAATCTAACAATTGCCGTCAGAGGTGGGGTTACAGCAACTGAGAACAAATAGTCAAATTAACAGAAATTTGGAAATAAGAAGTATCTGGTGTTTTCCCCAGAAGCAGTTCCCAGCTGGAGAGAGTGTTCTCATCTCCTGGTTGAAAGCTACAGGACAAAGCACTAAGGACCTGCTTGTCCAGAAAGGTTTGAGCCCACACCATGCCCTGGGGAAAGGGATGCTGTACTTGACTGCCCAGTCCGCCCTTCTCTCTACCACCTGGAGGGTGTGGAAGTCCACTCCTTCCAGTTATGCCTAGTGACACACTTGCAGATGCAGAGCAAGCACAGTCCCAAAAAGAGAGAGAGAGAGAGAGAGAAAGGAAGAGCTGGACCACAAGTTGGTTCCCTTGGCAACTCAAAAAAGGCTCAAAACTGCAGAGTAAGAAAAGATCCAGAATTTTCATTAATAGTTCCCTCCATGCCTTCCCAACAAGCAGTTCAGCTTCCCAGATAGGAGATTCTCTGTGATGACGGTGGGTAGATGTACTGTGTGCTGGCTGTTTGGGAATAGATACCATAGGAGACACTCAGATGAATGTCTGTCACCCACCATTTATGATCTGTCCTCATTGTGAGTGATATTGTGAGTCATTCACTCGTTTAACAAGTATTGACTGGGCATCACCATACTTAGGCTCCATTTCTGAAGATTTAGTAGAGAAAAATAATACTTAATATTTTTGCCTTTAAGGATATAGCCTAGCTGAAAAAGTAACAAGCAAAATAAATAAGGCATGCATTATATTAGTGATGAGATCATAGGATAAACACAAAATGTGAATGATGATATGATAGAAGGAATTCTACCTTAGATGGGCCAGTCATGGAGGTCTCTGCAGAGAAAGTGGCAATTGACAAAATCCCTGAATGATGCCAAAGAATAAATGAGGTGCCCACCTAGAGGAAGAGAAGTCCCAGAAGAGTGAACAGAGGTGCCTAGACCAAGTGGGAGGGTGGGAATGGTCAAGGGAAATGGCCAGGAAGATAGAAGCAATGGGAGCAGATGAGCAGGGGCAAAGGGGAAACTGAGGCTGCCTGGCCATGTTGGAAAGGCAGTCTCAGAACCTTCCAGCCACTGTGAGAGCATTCCTGGCTCAGAGAAGGGAGGTGGCATGACTTGGATTCTCTCTGAAAAGCCCTTTCTTGGTGTCCAGCTGAGAAAAGGGTAAGAGAGAAGATAGGAGACAGAGGAAGGGCCCCTCAGGATGCCACTGGGTAAGGATGATGGTAGTCATAGAGGTGATTGTAGAAAGGATGATTCAGACCTGCCCGATGCTGATTATCTGGACCAACAATCCCAAAGTTCCGAAGAAACACATAAACGCTTATATTAATTGCACCCTGTTTGGCCTAAGGCTCGGGGATATTGCTAGCTAGCTCTTGCATGATAATTCAACCCATTGCCATTAATCTGTCTTGTCATGTGGCCTGCGGCTCACCTGTTTCATTACATGTTGATTCCTTGGCTGCTGGACCGTCTCTCTTTTGACTCCACCCTCCTTGCCCTATTTGGGCTCCAATTTCCTGCCTACTGCTATGGTGCCTGATATAGGCCAAAACAGTTCCTTTCTGTAAAGAATGATAATCACAGCATACAGAAAGACGTTCCCATATCACTGGTGATAGTTACATCATCTCTACATCTATTCTCTAATGTAAAGAGTCATTTTATGAGCATTGTCAAGGCCAACACCCTGTCTTTATAAATGAAGTATAATGCAGTATTCAGTCCTCACGGGGCAGCATGAAGATGTGGGACAGCTCTGAAAAGCACATCAGAATAGAGTAGGCACAGTTACAACAGGACTTGCTACCTCACAGGTCAGCCTGGTGGCTGGATCTGGCCTTCAGATAACTCCAAGGACAAGACTCATTCTTCCCATGCAGATGAAGGAATGAGGTCACTGTCTGAACACAAACTTCAGGATGACAACCAAAATCAGTATTTTCTAAAATATTGTGGTGCCTATTCCCTCTGACCAACAGAGATCCATAGTCTCCAACATCCAGGGCTTCATCACCTCTCACATACAGGTCTCTGCTACCAAAAGAAGGCCCAACATTTGTGTTCCTTTGAACCTTTTAGAAGGTGCTGGGATCAAACCCAGGGCCTTGTGCATAATGAGCCTATGGTCTTCCATGAGGCTCTCCCCTAGCCCCATTTTTTGTTTGTTTGTTTGGAGTCCTCAATAGAAAGAAACCCATAGCAAAGTGCTTCCTATGATGGGCATCTCAGCAGACCACTACTTTTGCTATAAATTTCCATGTAACCCCATATAAGGTACTCCAATGTCCTTTGACTGGAGTTCTCTGTATAATAAGGTAACATGAGTGTTGCACCTCCTTCATGATATTTGCACATAATTATCTGTCAAGGAGTGTGCACATCACTAGAACACACTAGATAGATAGACTGCTTAGCTTTTGAGACATAAGAACAGTTCTAAGTTCTTTGTGTGTTTTTTGTTATTGTTATCTTTCATCCAACAGAAGGCTCACACAAAGATATCATTTAAGAAAGTTCCAAGTACCCTTCACCCAGTTTCCACAGAGGGAAAAAACCTTACCTAAGCTGTATCTTTTTAAAAATCCCCCATGTTTTAGGAGATAAATATTATCTACTCCATTTCACAGGTAGGGAACTAAGGCTCACAGAAGCAAGTTATATAACTTGCCCTGGGTCACATGTGCTTAGGGGAACTGTGAAATCAACACTGTGACATATTCAGTTCACAAATCTCACTCTTGGGGAGTGGCCTGGAAATCAAGCTACAGAGGGCAGAAGTCACCATGCCTATCTTATTCTAACCCAGATGGCCAGCTCGCATACTCTTCTCTTAAAAAATTGAGGTGTAAGAAAATATCCTTCATGCTGGAACTCACAACATAAGACTATATTCCCAGTGATTTGAGAAGCTGAGGCAGGAGAATAAGAACAAGGCCTTCTTGAACTCAAGAGTAAATCCAAGACCAACTAGTGTGACTGGAAGTTCAAGAGTATAGCTCAGTGGTGGAGCGCTTGCCCAATATGCTTGAAGGCTTTGATTCAACCACCAAGACCACACACACAAGAAAGGAGACAGAAAATTCCTTCAAGAAACAATATAATATTTGTAAATATTTTACTGAGTTGCTTGTCTGCCTATTTGGGGGACTTCAGATTCTCTAAATACTCAGCTGTGATTTCAGAACCCCCAGTGTGACAAGAGGTTTCTCAGACCCCATCAATTCAAATGGCAACGAGTTTTACAATGATTTCTGGGAGAAGGCCCTGAGTTCTAAAGCCAAATGGGCTTAAATATACTTCTCCTAGCAAGAGGAATTCTTGGATGAATCGTAAGGATTCCCTAATAGTCAGAATACAGTTTTTAAAATGTAGATATTAGTTGGGGAAGCGAGGCATATCTCTGGGGAACCAGGATCTGAAATGGGGCATGACCAGACCGCACCCCACTGAGACCTGGGGCACATTGGTTTCCCTTCCTGTTTATTCCTATGTTCTTGGAGAGCAGATCAGTGATCCAGCATGAGACAGCTCCACTCTCTAAGAATTGTCTTAAGGTTCAATTTGTATTGTGTTTATATACCCTTGAATAAATATTAATCCTTTATATGATACATTGCAAGTGAATATTTCTGCAATATAAAAGTAATCAAAATAACCTTTACGTCTTGTGCAGCGCCAGGGGAATGTTTTACACTTATGTTTTCATCTAAGCCTTCAATGTCTATGTCATTAGCCCATTTCTAAGTTGAACAAAAAGAGGCACAAATAGGTAAAGTAACCATGTCTTGAGTACAGAAAGTCTGGCAATGAAGTCTATGTAACCTAACCACTACCCACCCTGCCTCTGTGAAGATGAAAAAGATCTCCTTGGGACTGAGGGGTGGGTGGACTCACAGTGAGAGATGTACCCCTTGGCTGCTATGGAAGAGGACCTAACTCACTTCCCAGCACCTATGTCTGACAGCTCATAAGCACATGTAACTCAAGTTCCAGGGAATCCAACATCCTCTTCTGGCCTCTGTGGACACTGCATGCACACACACACACACACACACACACACACACACACACACACACACACACTGTGGTGCTCTGAATAGAAATTGCCCCAGAGGCTCATGTGTTTAACGCTTGGCCCATAGTTGCACTATTAGGAGGTGTGGCCTGCCTGGAGAAAGTGTCTCACTATGGAGGTTGACTTTGAGGTCTTACACGCTCAGGCTAGGCCTAGTAGGGCAGACTTCTTCTACTGCCTACAGATCAAGATGTAGAACCCTCAGCTCCTTTTCCAGCACCGGGTCTTCCTATATGCCACCATGTCCAACCATGATGATAACAGACTAAAACTCTGAAACTGTAAGCCAGCCTCAATTAAATGCTTTCTTTTATAAAAGTTGCTATGGTTAGAGTGATTCTTCACAGCAATAAAAATCCTAACACACACACACATGCATGCACACACAAATAATAAAGTAAATTGTATAAAGACTCTTGGAATGATCCTAATTTAACTCCTTCCTTTCCCACTGGGGTCTGGTTGATGTGATTTTAATTTCTATTATCTTACTATTCAGGCACAAACACCTTGTTTTTTTTAAAGAATGGTTTCTGGAGACCTCTGGGAAAAGATGCTGTTTTCTCTACACCTGCTCCCTGGACATTAGCCAGTGGGTAATTTTTCCATAGGTGAAGCTTGGCACCCCTCCCCTGTGAAGTTTCTTTCAATGCCCGTGTCTAAGTGGTTTGCCTCAATCCAACCTGTCCCAAAGTTAAGTCATTAAGACCTTCAAGGACTTTTCTTCTGAGGAAGTCCTCCAGTCTTCAGAAACCTCCTACAATGCCCATTCTATTTATATTTGGTTGGTTGGTTTGCTGCTGCCATAGTATCTCTCTTTGTAGCCCTGACCTGAAACTTGCTTTGTTACCCAGGCTGGCCTTAGAAAAATCTTCCTAACCCTCTCTTCTTCTCAAGTTCTAGAAATGCAACTTTACTTTACCTTGCTTGATTTCTTCCACAAAAAAAAAAAATCTTTAAAATTAAAATTATTTCTTTCCTTTGTAATTACAGTTGTCATTTTCTAGGGGTCCCTAAGATGGCTTGAGAATGAGAAAAAGAATAATTAACATGAAATAAGATAGGACTATGAGTCCTCTGGAGGGAAAAAATGATAACATTTCTTTGAAAAAGGAACTCTATCAAACCTACATGACAGGATATCATAGTGGGGGAAAAAGACATTCAGTGATCAATAATCACATCAAAGATCTTTTCAAAATCAATTCAAAGATCACATCAATAAAGACCTTTGGAGGCAACATGATTCTGTAGTGGGATTATGTTGTTGCATTGTAAATAATTGTCCCGCCTACTGGTTTAATAAAAATGCTGATTGGCCAAAGGCTATGGGTGGGGCTACCAGACTAAGAAAACTCTGGGAACAGGAAGAGCAGAGCAGAGATGCCAGGAAAGGCAGAGGAAAGAAGTTGAAATGCTGCTGAGAAAAGGTACCAAAGCGCATGACTGAACAAGATAAGAATCATGGGTTAAGTTAAGATGAAGGAGTTAGCAAGTTATATGCCTGGGCCCTAGGTCAATCAGCAAGCAGAGTAAAATTAATATAAGCGTCTGTGTGTTTCTGTGGGACTGCAGGTCTGTAGGTCAGAACCTTGAATCTAGGCCCAAAAGTCCAGGCCAGAGACTTAATACATTACGATTCCATAGGCGGTGGAGTGGCTAACAGCATGAACAACCAGTTCTAGATGAGCTCACATACAATGGACAACACCCGAGTTTATCACTTATCAAGTCTATCCAATGCTTTCTCAGCTATCCTCTGCTACCAAAGTTACCCAGAAATTCCATTGCCCTGGCTCCAACCAGTGCTGGAAATAGCATTCGAACATCCTGACACCAGCACTGAAGTGTTGGCTGCTCTTAGCAGGCTGTACATAGTTTGGCATTTAATAAACAATGTCTGATACAGAGAGGCAAACTACTGTGTGGGAGAGAATGAGGGAGCACACTGTTTATTTCCTGAGAAAGTCTTAGAAACACATAAGCATCCTTTCCTAACAGTGCTAGGATGTAAAGTTTAATATAGATGTTGCTATGGTGATCTTCACATTTACAGATTCCCATAGGGATTTCAGCATTGTGCTACACTTTGAGGTAGTTGTGAAGATAATTTCCTAACATCAGCTCAAGGGTAGGAAAAAAAATCCAGAGAGATTTGTCTACAGGGACATTGGTGCTCAAGCCTCTCTCCAATTTTCTACACTTCTGAAGCCAACTCCAAGTTCAGATGCTGATCTCTAGAACTCTCTTCACTTGTGACCTTGCCTGAATTTCCTTACTGCCTGACAAAATAAAAATAATCAGTTCATTTTTTCAAAACAATCCTATTTCTAGAATCTATGGGAACGTTCCACATAGCCTGCTTATCGCTAATGCTTCCTTTCCTCATGCCCAGGAAAACCCATAGTGTGACCTCCTTGGCATTCAGTCACCAACTATGTTTTCCCCTGGGTAAATACTGTCTTCCAGTTTTTCCTCCTTTCTCATGTATTGGGAGCAGGAAGGTTGAGAAGCATTCACAGTCAAGTTAATTAAAACTATGTGAAACTCATATTGCCATTGACCTGTACACTGTAAAATGGTTAGGGTTTCACATGGTCTGCTATGTGTGATTTAACTTAACAAAACATTACATGGTCACTCAGGACAACTAACTTGTAACTGGCTTAATCCTTTTTTCAAGCTAGTTTGGTGCCTTTTTAGAAAACAAAATAAACTATAAAAGAAAAAGAAAGTAGACGTGGATGGATTGTTTTTAATCCTACCATTTCACAGAATTACTAAGGTTATAAAATTAACCAACTTGAACTTCCCTTCTTAGGTGAAAATATGATTTACACAATCTCATAATTTCATGTGGAGAAGAATGAATCATGCATTGGACTAGTTGTCTGTGTTTTAAAGATGTAAATATCCAATAGCCATCAACTAAAGCAGTATAGAATAGTTAGTGGCTGCCTTAGTTATTTTCCCTGTAGCTATGACCTTTATAAAATATCTTTATAAGAGCAACTTAAAGGGAGGAAGTAGTGATTGTTTTGACTCACAGTCCAAGGGTACAGGGAAGCCCTGACATTGGGAGTCTGAGGCCTCCGATCACCTTAAATCTGAGGGTAGCAGCAGAAAAGTCCACCTCACTTTCTCCTCTTTATTCAGCCAAGGATCCTAGCCTAGGGAATGGTGCTGCCCACCTTTACAGTGAGCCTTTTCAAGATAATCCTTCACAGGGGTGCCTGGAGGCTTGCCTCTTAGGTGACTTCAGACCTGCCAACTTGATGTCATTCACCATCACAGTAGCCTTCAACCATACATATTTTACCCTGACATAGAAGGTCATTTTTATTAGTAAGAAGAAAGTGCCTACCTAAGCAGTGATGGAGCCCTAGGGGGTACATCTTCGAGGGATCCACAAGCCTGATGAGCCAGTCCAAGGGCTACACACCAGCACTTGCAAAGAGCTTTCTGGAAAGAGATCTCACTAGTTCCTTTTCAAAAGATTAAGGACCCGAATGTCCCTGAGAAACCAAGTCAATGCCTGAAGCAGAGATGGAGAGCCTGCCTGGGGCACTGCCATTCATTACCAAACACGGCTGTAAAGAGAATCCGGGTGTCCCCCTGAAGTGGCCTCCCTTCTACAGTGCTGCTGCAGTTGCAGGGAAACTGTGAAGAAGTCCAGATGCAGCCTCAGAAGTCCACAGACTCTGCAGGAATCCTCCAGTGATGACCCAACACACTGGGAGCTTATTGGCTGTCCAGCATGCACCAGGAAGGCCTATAGTCATAGAGCGGGCCTTAGAAGAAAGATCACTAGAGCTTACACACATATTTCTTATCTGTCAAGTACACATCCCAGTGTTCTTCAGCTCACTAATCAATCAAAACAAATGGCACTGCCTAGACACCTCACACCTATGCCACTACTTCTGCCTGGAGAACATCCTGTGTCCACGCCCCTTCTAGTCATTTATTGAGACCATATGTATTAGGTGTGAGCCCACCCTGGCGCAGGAATACTTCTGTACTTCGGACCTAAATTTCCACCGAAGGCCCATGTGATTGAGGCTTCATTTCCATCATGATGTGGGAAGGTGGTTTTAAAAAAAATTAAGAATTGGGGCCTCGTAAGTGGTCAAGAATTGGGGTTGTACCCTCAAAGAGCTTTGTGGAAACATGGCTGTGTGTCCTGGTTGTTGTTGGGGTTGTGTGTGTGTTTAAAATAATTTCATGCAAGTTAGAGTTATCTAAGAAGAGGCGATCACAGTTGAAAAAAAAGAGTCTCCATATGTTGGCCTGTAGGCATGCCTGTGAAGCACTTTCTTAATTAGTGATGAATGTAGGAGAGCCCAGTCCACTGTGGACAGTGCCATTCCTGGGCAAGTGGTCCTGGGATGTGTAAGAAAGTAGACTGAGCAATCCAGTGAGCAGCATTCCTCCCTGGCTCCTGCCTCAGTTCCTGACTTTCTTTGGTGACCGACTACAAGTGTGGAAGTATACGCAGAAACAAACCCTTTTCTCCCCAAGTAGCTTTTTGGTCATGGTGTTTTACCACAGTGATGGAAACCTTAACTAAAACACCTTCCTTTCTCTCCCTTTTCTTTTTTTAACTTTTTTAAATTTATTTTTATTTATTTGCCTTGGTGTTTGCCTGGAACTGGAACTACAGACAGTTGTTAGCTGCCATGTGGGTGCTGGGAATTGAACCCGGGTCCTCTGGAAGAGCAGATGGTGTTCTTAACCGCTGAGCCATCTCTCCAGCCCCTTCTCTCTCTTTTCTACAGCCCCTGGGTGAAACGTTCTGTTCTGCTAGACAGATCCAACATGACTGTGTCACCTCATCACAGGCTCCAAGGCAGCTGAACCACAGACTGTGGACCAGAATCTACAAACTGGTGGGCCAACCAAAAGAAACCTTTCTCTTTATAAGTTGACTTATCCTGGCTATATGTTATAGGAAAGAAACGGTGATAAACACAAACAGAGTAAAGAAAGGAATGATGGGAAAAGCAAGGCCCCTACCCCAACAAGACTAAAACCAATACTGCAGACAGTCATAAATCCAGATGCCCATGTCTGCCTTCAAGCATCTGAGCCATTGTTCAATGTTCCTCCCTCTATCATTGGCTCCAATGAAGACTACAACAACCTGTCACTCACCTTATCTACCTGTCCACAGGCATTCACACTCCCAAAGCCTCCCTCCTATTGCCTTCTTCCCAAATTCCCATTCTCATTCCCTCTAAGAGTAGAGAGGCTTATGCAGTGGAGAAGTGCCTATTGTCAACCCTACCTCAAGCCACCCTCCTAGTCAGTGACTGCATGGGTCTCCATGTCCCACCTGTGAAGTTCTTGGGGACAGTGTGAGAGTTAATGGGTCAATGCAGGCCAACCTTGAGGCCAGGCTGTGTCATACAATTCCCTGGGTTTGCCACCTTCTCCCAGTGTTCATAGTTGGCATAGGCAGGGTATATTATATCTGTGCAGATGTTAAACCAAAGATGCCTTTTGGGAAGATGATCCCAAGAGCCACATTCTCTAAAGCCCTTGCTGGCATCCAAGGAGTCAGGCCCTGAGGAGGTCCTCCCTACAATCCCACAGCCAACCCTGATTGGGCAATTACTAATCACAGGACCAAAGGATTGTCCAGCATGGTGTGGGTCCAGTTTCACTAAGCAAACAGCTCTTTGACAATAGGGGACCAGAGCTATATTTCTTAAATTAAAAAAAAAAACCATAATTACAGTGACTGTCCATATGTGTCCCAACCACAATGTCCAAAGTTTGGTAAACTAAATTAAAACAAACAAACAAACAAACAACAACAACAACAACAAACAGTGGACGATCCACTTTGAAAGTAGCTAGAGAACATTATAGTGAGGCCCACAGTGGCTCTTACTGTGGCCTAAATGGTTCATAAAATTGCTTTCGGTGATCCAGATAAAACCTAGAAGTGGTGGGAAGTGACCACAGAAGTAAAGTGGCTTTGCCAGACAGAGTCCTCAAGGGGACGCCTGGAGCAGAATGCAGGAGGAAGCAGAGTCTAGACAGCCACACCAGCTGACATAAAATATCCCACTCTTGGTGCCAGTAGATATCAGCCCTCAAGGATGCTCTTAGCTGGGCTCCCAATGGACAAACTAACAAAGCTCTAATTCCACAGGCCAGCATATAATGAACTGTTTACACATGTAAAAACATATACACAGATTTATAAGTATATATATTTATATAAATATAGTTTATTTTTACTTTTTGCATGTGCATATACATGTGTATGTGTATATGCACACTTACGTGTATAAGTGCACATTTGTCTGCAGATGCATATGTACGTGTGTGATTACATGTAGAGACAAGATGCTGACATAAAAGGTCTTGTTATATTTAATGTGTAATTAATTACTGCATTACTCCCCAACTTATACATTGAGTTGGGGTCTCTCCCTTAAACCTAGATCTTTAACATCTCAGCTTGTGTACCAAGCCAGCTTGTTCCAGGATCTCCTAAGGGCTGTGATTTCAGCCTATGGTCCTCATGTCTGTACAACAAGATTATACTCATTGAGCCACCACCAAGTCCTATGCTACCTTTTAAAATCATCAGCAATTAGCTACAAATTAAGTCTGACACTACATTCCCTTCCAATTCTCCTTTTACTAAGAGTTGCATAATCTTGGATCTGAGTCTTTCTAAAATTTTAGAAGATGTATCTTCAGACTGCCAAATACATGGGTTGGGGGTGTCATCACTGACATGTCATGATTAGCAGCTACTTATGATGTGTGTGCACTTGGCTGGGTCACATATGATTACCAGGAATAAAGTGTGGGGGGAGCTCCACCTCTTCTTCCAGTCTCCATTCTCTCCATGCAAAAGTCCAGGTTCCCTTAGGAAAGATGAAAGCTTCATGTCGAAGCCCCTGCCATGCTCACATGCTTTGCTGGCATCTCCATTTAGGAAGGATGCTCATCAGGGTCAGTGATGACCACCGGCTGCACCATGATGCAGGAATATACTCATCTGTGCGTACCTGTGTGTTCACTGTCCTTGCCTACAAATTACTCTTCATGGTCGCTCAGTCAAAGAATGTGAGACACTGAAGAGACGCTAATGTCACTTGGTCTACTGCAACCATCTTAACGGGGACAAAATAGCCCCCAGGAGAAAAAGTGATCCACCCAGTAGTAGCTCCCAACAGCACATCATAAATTCACCTTGTGGGGTCCTGTGCGTGCGTGCATGTGTGTGTGTGTGTGTCTGTCTGTCTGTCTGTCACACACATTTTGCATGTAAAGGCCAGAGAATAACCTCAAGTGTCAGCCCACTTTGCTCAAAACAGGGTCTCTCTTGTTTATGGCTGCACACACCAGGCTGACTGCGCCCCATGAACCTCTGTCCCTGTCTCCATCTCACAGCAAGAGTGGAGCATAGAGGCTGCAGATAACATACTGCCATGCTCAGCTTTTACATGGCTCTGGGTCCCTAAATTAGGCTCCTTATTGCATGTGCTTTACCCACTGAGACACTCTCCCTTGCTTGGACCACTACTTTTCCAAGCTTTTCCTTCCTTTCTTTAGTGAACACGCATGTGTGTGTACCAATCAAGTGAAATACATTATCCAAGAGGTTGCCACAATTTTTTAAAACTATCTTTCTTTCCATATCAGAAAAGCTACGCAATAGTATTTGGTATTTAGCTTGCAAATATATGCCTGGGCATGCAGAACTAAAACAATTAGTGGGGAGGGCCAACCTAATTCAATTACAAATTCTTATTACCCAAATACATCTCAGGAAACAGAGCAATCGTGCCAGCGCTGCGTTAAATTTCATGCCCAGATGCAAACTTGCCATCTGCTAGGGCACATGACGGGGTTTTCAAAGAAAAGTGACCACTGGCTACTTAAAACATTCATTAGTCAAAGGCACACTGCCCTTGCAAGGCAAGACACTGAGTCCCTGCTGGTGGCAGCAGAGTCTCCTGTGCAGGGGACCTGGATGAGGACAGAAACTTGCTTCTTGACTTCCCATTTCATCAGCAGGGACAACGCTACTTTTGGAACAAGCCATCTGGATCACAAAACACAGAACTGCTCCCCCAAACTACACATGCTTAAATGTCAACAGCATACAGCACCGTCCAGAGACATGGGCCAGCTGCCCTTCCCAGCTCGTGCTTGTGACACGTGGCGTGTTAGTTATTACCACCATTAAAACAGGTGGCTGTAGCAGTGTTGAAGTGGCAGGAGAGTCATTTCATCATCCACAAAACCACAACAAAAGAGTTCAAATTTAGATTAATAGTATAAAACAGTTCTGACTCTTAGCAGTCAAATTCTCTCATAAAGAAAATCAAATTTTAAATTGTAATAGAAAAATTAAAAAATAGAAATATTATGAGTTAGCAGACAGGAAAAAAAATAATTAATTGCTTAGAAAAGCCTCAGTGAACGTATGAACTCCACTGTAGCTCTAACAACTTCTATGCAGCTACTGGTGTTCTTCAAAAAGCATGGGACAAATACATGGTAAAGACCGTAAATTCCCTGAAGGGTTCTAGCCTGCTCCTTTTGGTTCCACCAAGCCTCTGACTCAGATGCCATTTTACTAATAAAGGAATGAATAAGCTGATTATTCATTCAGCACAGTTGTCAAGCACCCACTCCGTCAAGCATGGAGAGATGTGATGAGTAAGACAGGGTTCGTGTCTCTTGTTCACCGGAAGTGTTTTCCATTTATTGAAAAGATTCAAATCTATACAACTCAGGAAGCCTTACATTGTGCCTTCTATAAATTTTATAGCAAGTACAAAGACAACTGTTAAACTCTGCTCCTGCCCACAGCCTTCGATAAGGCTGCCTTGAAAGCTCCTTCGCTTTATCAGATTATTTCTGGCTGAGCATTTCCAGGGCCCGAGAGAAAAAAGAGAATTAAAGTAACTGGAGGGGAGATGTGTAGGCAGTCAAGAAGATAAATATAATCAAAGTACATGCATGAAAATGTCCTAGTGAATTCACTATTTTGACTAATTAAAATACAATATAAAAGAGAGAAAATTCTAGATTGGTATCTATTTGGTCTATCATCAATATCAACCTTGGGTACTCGCTAGAACAAAGGTTCTCAACCTGGAAGTCAAATGACCATTTCATATGAGATATCCTACATAGTAGATATTTACATTACAATTCATAGCAGTAGCAAAATTATAGTTATGAAGTAGCAACAAAAACAATGTTATGCTTGCAGGGGCCACCACAACATGAGGAGCTGTATTAAAAGGTTCCAGCGTTAGGAAGATTGAGAACCACTGCTAGAATTTAGATTTAAGAGATCAACAAGAGGCAGGCAGAAAACATTCAGGCACTTGGTCTATGCTGTTCCCTACACTGAGATCATCAGTCTTCAGAAAACAAAACAGAAGCCATGAGCACAGGATGGCTCCTTCACTCTTCCCAAGAACAATGCATCTCCTTGCACCGGATGTAGGGCGCAGGAACTGATGTCCTGCTATGCAGGTGAGTGATACTATGAAGAGTCATATCCAGCAGTGGAAGGCCAGCACTGAACTGGGTAGTTCCTGCAGTGACACTTTCTAAACTAACCACGTGAACTGCCAAGATAAATTGCGAGCCTCCTTGGGTCTTCACTCTAGCCAGGGAAGGTAATGGTATCTATTTCCAGTGGGTGTTCAGTGTCTATAGTACAGAGATTTATGTAGATGCTCAGGTAGGACTTCCCTCACTGAGGTTCCTGTCACCTGTCACTCTATATGCCATATGTGATGCGGTAGGTAAGCCAGATAAAGGAAGCTGCTATTAATAGACAACTTTATCAAGTAGATTAGCAATATGAACATTGCCCTTGAAAAAAAAATATCTGATTAGAACAAATCAGAACTTATCTGTGTGGCTAAACCAACTACATCAAGTAGTAGGCTGAGCTCTCTCCTGGGACAACTGTCCTGATCACATCATGAGATACAGTATATGTGCCCAATCCAATAATAGTCCAACACAAATATAAAAGACTGGTGGGTCACTAGTGATTAGGAATCCTTCAGTAAGCCAAATGTGGCGAGCAGAGCTGTGCTCCCCAGAGATGTCCTACTGTCCAGAACCTGGCAGATGATAATTAAGGTGACAGGTGGTAGTAAAACTGCTCATCCTCATCAGCTAAGATTAGGATAGGGAGGTGATCTAATGAGTCCCATCTAATTCATAAAGGCCCTAAAACATAGAAAGGGGGTTAAACAGACAGCCAGTGAGGCAGTGTGAGAAGAATTCTACCTGATAGTGCTAGCCTAGGACATAGAGGTAAAGTAACTCAGGACTGTGGGTTCCTCTAGCAGGCAGAATGAATGAAGAAAAAGACTGTCCTCTAACATTAGCAGAATGGATGAAGCCCAGTCTACACCTTGGCCATAGCCCCTGAAACCCAATACATGTTTCTGAACACCCAAAATGCACCAGTGATAAACATGTATAGTTCTGGGACACTGCAGGAAGGTTGTGGGACATTGTTGCCGTAGTTACATAACATTAATAGAGCATGCTACCCAATGGAAACTTCTAGAGCATGAATTACAGAAGCATTGATCATCTCTGGTAAGAGGAACTTTGTCAAATACTCTCCTTAACCTTGCAAGTTTTGACTCAATTTCAGAACACTCAGAAAAGGAATTTGCTGAGACCTTCTGATGACACTAGGTACTGTGTCCGGTACTTCAGTTCCACCAGACAAACACGACTTCCTCCCCATCATTTCCTTCCTCTCTTCATTCTGCCTTATTTTTTTGAGAAATAACTTTTGAGGATCTAATACATGCAACATACTTCTAGAGTTAAAGAAAGCAAAACTGAATCATCCATCCAAAATGCATATCAACTAAAGTCTATACATCCAGAGTGTGATTTTCATAATAAGTACAATTTTACATCACAGCCTCTGACACATACATATGAAACCAGAACAAAGCTGTCACAAAACAATACCAGTGCTTTACCAAAGGGGATTATGGTGGCTGCTCTTGGTTGCCAACAACTTGACTACATCCAGAATTAACTCCAACCCAAGCTGCTGGGCATACCTGTGAGGAGTTTTTCTTGAAATGATCATTTAAGGAGATACACCTTTAATGCCGATATTTTGAAGTGGGAAGACCCACCTTAAACCTGGGCCACACTTTCTTGTGGCAGCCTAGAGAGAGGACATGGAAGAAGGAAGTCCTTTCTTTTCCCTGCTTGTCCTCACTCTCGCTGGCAAGTCCAGTCCTTCACTGGCATTAGAGCTTATTCTTTAGGATTCAGGATATACTGAAGACCAGCTCAGACATCCAGCCTTGTGGCACAGTAACTATGCAGTCTTAGACTTTCCATTAAGAGACAACCATTGTTGAACTAGCTGGATCACAGGCTGTAGGCCACTCTAATAAATTCCCATCATATTTCTCTGTGTGTGTGTGTGTGTGTGTGTGTGTGTGTGTGTGCACTTACATGTATGTGTTAGTATCAGGACACTGGCTGACAGAATAGCCACTCTTCTCTATAAGACAGGCAGGCTCTGGAAGGTCTCATGCCAGGAATAATATCTGGCTTCTGCTCACGGCTCTAAGGTCAGAACCAGTGCCAAGACCCCACAATGGAGAAGATATACATATACACATGCACCCTTCTGCTAGCTTTTGAACAGTAGTATGTGGACGTTTCTGTTCTGCTTACCACATTTGTCTTTCTATAAGATTGCTAATAACTAGTGACCCACTATTGTTTTGTATTTGTGTGTGGGATTATTGGACTATCTATCTGTAGGTAGGTAGAGAGGAAAGGAGGGAGGGAGGGAGGAAGTGGGATGACAGATGGATAGACAGATGACAAATGGATCAGACAGATGGATGGCTGGATAAATAGATGAGAGATTGATAGCTGGATAGATAGATAGTTGGATGGATGGATAGATGGCTATATAGATAAATGGCTAGTTAGGTGGATGAATGAATAGATAGATAGATAGATAGATAGATAGATAGATAGATAGATAGATAGATGGCTAGATAGATAAATGACTAGATGGATGGATGAATAGATGATAGATAGATGAATGAATGGATGGATAGATAGATTGATTCACTCTGTCAGTTCTGTTTCTCTAAGCAACCCTAATACAGAGACTTTTTTGCTTCCTGTACTATCCTTGGTTCTAACTGACATTCCTACCCTGTTCTATTCTATGCTTTCTGAACAGGAACAACATGAACTGGTTTTCTGACCTAGTAATGGATTAAACCTCTCATCTGGGAAAACTCTGACCCAAAATCTTTGATACCTGCCTTTGGGGAGATGACCATTCCTCAGTTCCAGACAGGATGTGCATCTAAAATGTATGCCAGGCCAAAGTGGATTCCAGACCCTTTCTTTCTACACCAGTTAAGGTTTGGACGCAAAATGTGCTCTGTGGGTTCTTGTGTGTACACATTTGGTTCCAAGCTGGTGGAGCTATTTGGTAATATTGTGGAATCTTTAGAGGACAGGGCCACTTAATTGGAGGAAATGGCTGATGGGAAGAGGGGGATACAGTTTTATAATACTATAAACAAATAGAGATTTAGAACATCACTTCCTGGCCTCTGCCTGTTTCCTGATTCACCAACAAGCAACCTTATACCCCTGGTCTCAAATATGAGAGGCACTGCTGCAGCCATGATACACTGTGCCCTTACCTCAAACCAAATCCCAAAACAAAACCTTCCCTACCTTCATGGCTTCTTGCCGGGTATTTAATTACATCAATGAGTGAAGTCACACTACCCAGCCATGGTCAGCTGACTCAGGCTCAGGACCCTGGGCTTCTCAGGGCTGACTATAATCCATGTCCATTACAACGTTGTACAAGCTTATTGCCCTTGAAGGAAGGAACAAAAGGTGTAGGGTGTAGAAAATGTGACTCACTCACTGTTCCTGTTGACCAGGTATAAGTCTAAAAATGTCACTCAAGTGACTTCATAAGAGAGGGCTCAGAGCAGTGAGGAACACAAAGAACCAGTGACAGGTCGCCACAGAGAGCAAGCTTTGTGTAGGGAGAAGCAACCGGAGCCCGTGGGCAGAGCATCAAACGACTGAGGATGTGCTATAATTGACCTGATTAATCCCCTGGTGTATCTAGGGAAGGATACTGGTTGAATATGTAAAAGATCTGGTTGAGGCCTCAGCAGAGCTGTGCCAGGGAGAAGTGCTCAGCCTGAATGTGCCTCCAGGGCATTCCTCCACAGGTGTCACAGGCCATCAGCTTCAGAGGGCACCACTATAAAAAGATGCTGAGAGAGTCATGGTACCCTTTTACGTAAGGAGCTTTATTTTTTGCACAGATCCCTTTTTAACGAGAATTTTCACTCTCAATTACTTGTCATTCTGCCTAATGACATATATTAAAGCTTTCTTCATGAGCTGATCACTGATTTAGAAAAACAATATCCTGCTCCACAAATCCAGTTTGCTACACAGAGATTCCCAGGCAGAACTGCTTGTTGTCACCACAGGTTAGGATGGGCTCTGTCTCCCCTCCTCCCCTCTCCTCTCCCCTCCCCCTTCCCCCCTTCCCCTCTCATTTGCTTGCTACCTGCACTAAAGTCAAGGTCACCGTACAGCACTTGGGTCATATTAGAATATTTCCTTTGCAGAATCTTTGTTAACAGTTTTATTTCCCCCTGGGGGAAAATGTTGGAGCTGAATAGGGTGCAAAAACAGCCCCTGGCAATTCAGAGCAGCCTTCAAGGACCCCAAAGCTCATAATGTCTACCTCTCCTTCATTTCATCACCACTTAGACTAAAGCCTCATAACTCTAATGTTCAATGGGACTATAAATCACAAAAAAAAAAAAAGATAGTGCTACATGTGAAGGAACAGCAGCCAGTCTCCTGCTGTAATTTCAGAATATTAGTCCCACAGGACCAGGAGTTCTGACACAGCTATTCTCTCTAGAGTAAAATCCAGAGGAGTTCTGGCTCTCCCATTTTGTCACAAACCCCTTAGAAGACACTGGCCCCTTCACTGCATTCTGTCACCTGGACCCCACAGCTCATGACACTGGTCTCTCTCTTGTCACTGATGTTGACTTCCTTCCCATCCTCCTGGTCCTGCATTTTCTCAGCTAAATTTAAGCTCTGAGTGAGTCTAGCTAACCATGGCCCACGGTCCCAGACACAGCTGGTGAAAATCACAAAGTAAATAGGTATGAATATGTAGGTCCACAGAATATGAACAGTGTCCAGATCTAGAAGCTGAAGAGCCCCCACATCTCTGTTCCTGAAATGCCCTTGCTAAGACAGGACTGGTCAGGCAAGGACATCTGGGATGGTGTGGGGTGAGAGTACTGAACATTCTAGACAAAAGGAATGGATGGTGTTCTCAGGTCCCAGGGCAAGAAGAGACATGGCATACTTCAGAGGCCATAAAGAAGCCAACTGTCTGGATCTGGAGCAAAGTAAAGCAACTGTACAGATGAGGATGGTGAGAACCAGGGACAGCATCACTGACTGAGTCTGGGGATGCAGATAAGAATTCTGGTTCACTCTCCAGAGCTCTAGGAGAAAGTATGACGTGGCTGTGCCTCTTTTTAAAACACTTTGGGGGGATTTGATCTACTCATTTTTAATTTTTGTGTATGGGTGTTTTGCTTGAATGTATGTCTGTGTACCACCTGCATGCAATGCCCACAGAGGCCAGAATAGGGCACCAGACCCCTGGAGCTGGAGCTGTTACAGAAGGTCGTGAGACACGGTGCTGCCCTCTGCAAGTGCAACCAATGCTTTTGAAGCACCGAGCCTGCTGCAGCCCCAAGTCTGCCTTTTAAAACGATGTTTCTCTAAAACCTGCATCAACCTGCATGATTAACAAAGTAATGACGGCTAGTTTCTCCCACATTATAGCATACAGCTACCTCACCCTGAAACAGGGCTTTAAGAATTTCACTATTAAGGAGAAGTACAAAGGTCCCTTCTCCTCGTCCTTTGAAGAACTGGCCAACACACTTAAGAAAAATAAATGAAGTATTTAAAACTCAAAGGAAAGAGTTAAAATTGACGTTATTTGTAAAGAGTATGCTAAAATAACTTTTAAAAAGTCCAACTATCCACAACGAAACTCTGTAGCAGGTAAGAGAATTCAGTGAGATAATATAGCAAACTAGTGTGTGAAGATAAATAAAAATCTCCACATTAATTTGTAGAAATCTGTAACAGGGACAACAAAATGGCATTCTTTCAAGTTTTTTGAAGCTTCTATTATTTACATTTATTCATCTGTGAGTGTGTGTGTGTGTGTGTGTGTGTGTACATACATGTGCACCACAATGAACATATGAAGGCCAGAGAACAATTTTCAGAAGTTGGTTCTGTATTTCTACCCTTCGGGTGCCAGAGATTGGCTGCAAACCTTTCTCCCCTAAGCCATTTTTCTGCCCACCCCCCAGAATGACATGTTTAACAATAAATGTAACAAAGACTGTGACCTATGACCCTGCTTGGTTTATGTTATGACAAGACACTGACCAGAAGCAAGTTGAGTTTATTTGGCCTATGGGTTACCCTCCATCACTGAGGGAAGCCAAGGCTGGAACTTAGACAGAAACCTGGAGATACAACTGAAGCAGAAGATATGAAGGAACATTGCTTAACTAACTTCTTCCCAGATTCACATTCAGCTACATTTCTTAGCCCTCCCAGGACTACCTGCCCAGGGGTGGCACTGCCCGCAGAGGGCTGCAGCCTCCTAAATCAATGAGTGACCAGGAAAATGCCCTATAGATGTGCCCATAGATCAATCTGATTGAGACATGTCCTCAGTTAAGATTGTCTAGGTTTGTACCACGCTGACAAAAAACTAACCCTACATGCTTCTTAGGTGGAAAATTTATGTCACACTGGGGGATGGCAATGAATATTTGAAGTATGTTCTTGTAATAAGCAGATAAAACACAATGATGTTATTTCTTCCTATGTCAATCCATAAATGTAATCCTAATAAAATTAATGATTTTTTAAAAAAATTCAGAACAATCTATTTTTAGAACTAATATAGGAAGTATCCTTTAGCTACAGAGTGGCTACAAAATATAGAGAAAATGGGGCAGAGTGGTGAGCTAGGAGGTCTAGTCATGGTTCTGAGGAAGAAAGCTGGCTAGGGTTCAGAGTCCAGGATTGGGTGGTGGTGAAGATTCAGAAACACGATGAACGTAAGAGATACTTTTGTGGAGACTGGGAATGGCAGGTGATGGAAAGATGTCAAAAAGAAAGAACGGAATATGGGATTACCTATGCAGTAATTCATCAAAGGTCTATAGCCCTTGTCCAACATCCTTAAAACTAAATCTCACTGGCAGCAGTGTCTCTGAGGCCTGTGGAGTTGGAGCAGGTAGAAAGGGAAGGCTCTCAAATGTTAGCTTATAGCTTAGTGGAGCATGGCTTCAGCATGTGACTGCTAACTAAGTGTCCTTAGAGTCCTTGTGACCAGGAGCACCTTCCTTACAGAGGAGGTCTGTTCTTTGCCTGCCTGGTGTCCTTTCCTTTGTTTATCTTGATTCAAAATTGTGCTAGAAAAAAAGGAGGTGGTGGTAGTTTTTGACCCTAGCCTTATCTGAGTCAATGCTCCCTTTTACTGGTGAGACAGGAATACCCTGTGTTCACTTCTCCTTAGTCACTAAGTCCATACACATAGGCCAACTTCTTACTGCCAGAGACCCACTGTTTAACCAGTCAATGTCCTATCAGCACAGCCTTGGCAACATTTTTTTTTTTTTGCAACACACCATCAGCCAGAACAAAGTTAGTCTGAATTTACCACCAGCAGTCACCTCTCAGACACCTTCAGAAGTCAGTCCAGTGCATGTGATGTTTGATGGGGAAAAGGTTGTGTGTTTGTTTTGGATGCAAGCAAGCTGTTATGCAAAGTTTGTATCTGTTGGAATGTAGGTGAAGGATGAAGAGGCTTTGATTTAGATAGGATGAAACCTCACTCACTTTCAACGCCTACCAGACAACATGCTCTTTGCGTACCACACAAAGCTGTAAGAAGGAGTCTTGGCTTGGACAGGCCCTGCAGTGGTTTTGCTCTGTGTGGATCAGTCTGAGGGTCCTGGGGGACCCTGTGAGTCCTCTGCTCCTCTAGTGAATGCCAGCAGAGGCTGTCCTGCAAAATCATAGACCTCACTTAGGGGAGCCAGAATTCAAATTGGCCCAACAGGTTAAAAACCTCTTTCTGAGGTCTGATGCATTACTGTGTGCTACAAAAAAAGGTTTTCTCAAGGAAAGATGCAATTCTCTGTGGCCCTTTTTTAAGGTTTATTTTTTGCTGTGTGGTCCAAGTTGGCTTAGTACTAATTACCTAGGCCCAGGAAAGCCTAGAATTTGTGATGATTCTCCTGCCTTAGGGTCTCAAGTGCTAAGATCCCATGTATGCTCTCACATACTTAGCATCCCTAGTTCCCTTCTCTCAGGCATCACTTCTCCGGGGAGCCTCTTCCTGCCCGCCCCCATCCAATTTCCACTTCACTCTGCATACTACAGTTTTTCACTGTCTGCATTGCTTTGACCACATTCCTCCATGGAGACACCTAATTTGCCCCTGTAGTGTCTGCAGAATTTGGCACAGTGGTAATTTGAAGGTTCACAGACCTGTTACGCTGGAGGGATTCCTTTGAGGCTGAGCTCCCTGTTTTCATATGTCAAACTGTCTAGAGTTGGTCCCAGTGGTGGGCTATGAAACAAACAGTGCTGCAGGCCACTGGAAAACATGAGCTGGCTTTGGCATACACCAGTGGAAGGAGCAGTATGTATTCATGATGGAGCTGGAGAGAGCTCAGTGGTGAAGTGCACTGGATGTGCTTCCAGGGGGCCTGGGTTTGATTCCCAGTACCAGAATGGTTCCAGAGGATCTGGTGATTTCTTCTGGCTCCTGTAGACACCAGCCACACAACTGACACACAGACATGCATGCATATAAAATATTCATACAAATGTACATACAGTTTTAAGGGACTGATGATGATGCACAGTGTATATGTGATGGCTAAATTTGTCTGAATAATTTTGGTATTTAACACAGTTAGGCTCGACTATCTCACTTGAAGGAGACATACCATCACATACAAAGGTGGTTTAGTATAAAGATTCTTGAAGTAAATGTTCTTGGCTGTGTGAGATAAAATTCAAAAGGTTAATGAATGACTGACATGGAGATGGAAGGCTCCCAAGCTTGCATAAGCCTTTTCTCTCACACATGCATCTGCATAGACAGTTCTAGTATCACTGTGTGGAACAGGAGAAAAGGCTGCCACAAGGATGCCCGTCGGTGAGAAGCCATCTTTGGTCACATGCCCAGCTTTGCCTGTCACTCACAATCCCTTCTTTGCACATGTTTTCATGTGGGAACATGGATATGGGGGCAAGATGTCAATACCCATGTCTTCCTCAGTTTCTCTGCACACTTTTTTTTTTTTTTTGAGACTCTTATCCCACTGAACTTGGAGTTCACTGATTGGCTAACTCCATTCAATTTTTTTCTTTTATTGATTTGATAGTCAAGATCCTGTTTTATTTTACTTTTTTTGCCTGGAGAAAACCCATTTCATTAGCATTTGTGGAAGAATTGTGTCAAACATTAAAAAGGAACTTCTCTTGCCCATCACATTCGCCCTCCCATTTAAATGCAACTATTAATGCATAGGATCTTTTGGAACAAGGAACAGTCTTTGAAATGCCACATTGATAGATTTATTCCCCCTGCAGCTAAAAGGCAGGCAAATGCTCTCCAGTATTTCAAATGTGATTGCCTTCAAGGCTTAATTCAGGCTCAGTGTCAAGGTAGCAACCTGACTTGCTGTAATGCTGAGTGATCCAAGAGAAAGAGACATCGTGTTAATACACAGTTCAGCAGGAAGCTTCCTTGAGTCAATGTTCCTGGCTGTGTCAACTAAAATTCAAAAGGTAGATAAGCTATTCCAAATGTGTGTTCAAATATATTGAAAGAGAGACTTCTTAGGAAACAATAGTGTTTGCTATGCTAGAGAGGGGGTGGAAAATTGGAATGGTTAAAAAATATCAAAGTGTGCTTTATCATTCCTGCCTTTGAGTTATCTTTGCCTTACTTATAGTTCACCCTTCTATAGCACCTGGCAGGGCCAAGTGGGGGTCATCATCTCCCTTCTGACAAGCTTTTGCCTAAAACACTTTTCCCACCTGAAGAATGTCCCACCTGTTCTATACAAGCCCCAGTACTACCTACTCACCAGCCCTTACAGAATATGCACGATGGAGGAATCTGCTTGTTCTTTAAACAGCATTCTCTCTATCCTCCATTGAGAAGGCCAACCTCATGTCTCTTGCAAAATCCTCTGATAAACTAATAATAATAAAGTTAATATATTGCTAAGACAATTGTTAGTCACTTTGAATAAAATAAAGCAGGAATCCATTAGTTAGTTGGCGAAGTGTTGATTGAAAATCTGAAAGGGGTAGAAAGAATCATCCCATCGTTCAGTGGGGTCTAATAGTGCCCAAATCCCTCTGCCAGTTTCCTTCCATTATCCTCTGCTTCATCAAGCCCCTGAATCCTCAGTAGAGTCATAAAGTTGGGGTTGTAACTATAAAGTCAGGCAAAACCATGAAAGGTGTACAGAAGCATTTACCTTACACTTAATAACTAGAAAGTGTGTGATTCAGTCAGTCAGGAAGGATGAAAAAAATTGAGGCTTAAATGAGTTCTGAACATGAGCTAAAGGGATCAGGACTGTATGGACAGTGGAGAGAGGTCAGGGAGCAGAGTGTTTCCCGAGGCTGTCAGTCACCTGGATCTTATGAACACTTAGTGCTCTCTGACATTACAGAGTCTAAATTGGCTCCAGGCACTCATCAATGTCCTGATGGGATGACCCAGAATATACACAGCTTGGGATGTCTTAACCTGGGTAAAAATCTCCAGCTGTAGGCACAACCCCCCCCTCCGATGTTCAGCCTCCATCACACACTGTCCCCCTGGGAACAACAACCTTCAGCCACCTCCTCAAGTTCCCTTCTTCCCACTAACATGAGCCAATGCAAGCATCCCTTCTGGCTCTTCTCTTGTAGGCGGGAAGGGAAGAAAGGTACTGTGATTTTCATAATTAGGGATGCCAGCCTACTTTTCTAGCTAACTCAGAGCACTGGTGCCAAGGGAAATCTTTAAAAGCATTAGGATTTTTAAAGATTAAAAAAAAATTCTTGGGGGATGCAAAGGGAATTGGCTTCAGTCATATAGATAGCTGATAGCCCAGCTAAGGTGAGAACCCAGGGCTCTTTCAAGCAAGCTTACTATGCCTCAGCCTGGAACTACCTGGTAGCTAAAGCTGCTTTGGATTTCTTTCTCAGAGAAACAAAACAAAATCTAAATCCCATGTGCAAAGCCTAATGTTCCAATTAACCACATGATTTCTAGAACCTTCTCTGGCTTTGGAAAGAAGAGCAAGAAGTAGAGCCCCAAGTTCTGTGATGTTGGTTTGCTAAGTCTTCAATTCTTGGGACCCAGTGGGCAGAGCAAGGGAGCTTACAAAATAGAATGAACTGTAGTCAGCCCAGATGAAGAGAACCCAGATCAGTTCCCAGGAGAAGTTCTTTGCCAATAGAATGAGGCATGAACAGCACTCTACCTGCATGGCCTGAAAGAATTCATCTACAATAGAAGCCCCAGATATCCATCCTGCCCCACGTATGCATGTCACACTTGGGTACACACACACATGTATATGCATGTTTACATGTGTGTGGATGATCAGAATCATCCTCTATGACTCTTTTACCTTATTGATTGAGGCAGTATCTCTCAATCGATCTCAGAGCATACTGATATGAATGATCTCATTAGCCACCTTGCTCCAGATTGGGATATAGGGGGCCTCCACCTCCATTCAACATTCATTTGGGTTCTGAGGATCCAAATTCCAGTCCTCATACATGTACAACAAGTGCTCTAACCACTGAACAATTTTTCCAGTGCCTAGATTCATTTAAAGAAATATTTTTATTTTTAATGTATATGCATGTCCTAGAAGAACAAAGGAAGACCTTTGGAACTAGAGTTACATTCAATTGTAAACGTCTAATGTGGGCATTGGGAAAAGAACTTGGATCCTCTGGAAAAATAGCAAATATTCATAATCAATGAGCAATCTCTCAAGCCCCATCCTGACTCCCATATTCATTTAAACCCAACAGTGCCTCTCATCTTAAGCTCCAACTCCCCTGAAACTAAGCTAGCGGCTAGACAGACCCTGGGTAAAAATCCATGCCTGTGCTTTGTTTTAGCACTTTCCACCTGAAATACCACTGTGCTATACTTATGTTTAGATAAAACCACAGTTATCTAAAAGCATATAAGCAACAACAGCAGCAGCAACAGGGCTTGTTGTTCTCTGTGTCACCAATGATAACTGCTTCAGGAAACACTGTCTACTAAGAGCAGTTCCCCAAAGGCACAGGATGATTGATGGTTGCTTGGTGAAATGCATTGGTACCAACAGTGGAATGTTGTCCCCATCCATGATGAAAATCAAAGTATGTGAACTGAGTCAGAGAAAGCAAATGAAGAATGTCAGAATTCCAAAGTGACCTCTGGCCACTATCAGATGTGTTTTGAACTTTAGCAATTGGTGTGTATACATGCTGGTTTTTCCAAACCTCCTCACCTCAGGATGCATGGAGAAGGGCCTTCTTCTGAAGGCCAAGGCTTCCCTTATATCTCAATCCAGCCTACTCCTGTCTTCTCAGAGAACTCTGTACCATCGGGTCAGCTGACTCTCCCCTTCAGAATCCAATGATTCCTGTAAGTTTATTTCAGGCTCTATCAGTCATGAGACCTTCCCTGAAGAGATGTGAAGAGAAGCCTGGGGTTGGAGGAGGGGGGTAGCTTGGTCCTTGCTTACTGAAAAACATGAGACCTGAGTTCAATCCCCTGAAGCCATGTCTTAAAAGGCCAAGTGTGATGGTGCATGCTTGTAATCTTAGAGCTAGGAAGGTAGAGATGAGAGGATCCCTTGGGCTTGCTGGCCGGCCAGCCTGATCTATATGGCAAGAAGTAGTTCAGTGAGATACACAGTCTCAAAAACCAAGATGGTTCCTGAGGAACAACACCTAAAGTCAATCTCTGGCCTCCGTAGGCATTCACAAACACATGTGTGCGCATGTGCACACCCCCCCCCACATTATTCATCCAAGACAGAAAGGAGAACAACAGATCAAATAAAAGATTACTTTGAACGTCCGGGAATTTACTAGGTTGCTTACAGACCATAGGTGACTCAGAGGCAGCCTCACCACCACGAAGTCCAAGGATAACTATGGGCAGAGATGTCACCGAACAGTCCCACCGACGACATGGGTAATTCATGGAAAGCTGTATCACTGAACTCCTGTTCCCAATTACCTCTTCCATAACCTCCAGGAAAAGAAGGGTCCCATGAGAACCCCATGAGCTAACAGCCCCTCCCGCTAATAACCCTGGTCTCATGGGGTTGCATGCAGGTACTCACAACAACAGTCATGGCCGTCCCAGAGGAAACAGCAGAGCAATACAGTTAAAACACAAAAAGCAAACAAAACAATGAACCTCCCCCCACCCCAGCTCAGAACCTCTTCTAGCCGATGACTGTCCTCCTCCCCTTCTTGGCCTACCTATAAAGCTTGCTGCTTCCTGCTTCCCATCATCCCCCAGCTCACTCCAATCTGGTGTTCCCCAACTATCATTCCACCCACCAGCACTTGTTAAGGTCAACAGTGACCAGTATGCCACCGAATCTGCCTTGCTAAGTTAGCACTGGCTGCCCCACCACACTCAAGGCTCATCCCTCATTTGTGCCTGTGACAATCCAATCATTACCTTCCTCCCTCTCCTCCTCCTCCTCTCTCAATGCCTTCTTCATCCTCCCCATCTCCCTCTGCTGAGCCTCTGTGCATCTCCATAGACACTTTCTCAGATAAACTTTTTCTTCAGGTGCAGTCACGTTCTGTAATATGCAGATACTCCCGGAGTAAGACAGATGCTCCTCAAACTCAGTACAGCTCTCTGTCCACTTTCACTCTCTTCCCGGCTGCCCTCCGGCTGCTCTCTAGCACCCAGACATTCCATGCTACAAACCAGGGCCTTTCCTCCAATCCCATCCCACGTGTCCTATCTAAGTCCGATACCCTCTGGTTCTCCCATCTATCCATCCACTTCACTCCCTCTTCTTTGCCATGCCTCAGTATCCTCCATGCCTTCCCCCAGCTTCCCGGTCCACTCCTGTCCCCTCCCACCAGATCCCCACACTTATGCCTAAATTGTCATCTCAAGAGTGTGACTTATACTGTCCTGTGTCCTCCCCGTTCCTCAACAGGCTATGAGGAGTCTTCCCAGAATGCACCCCTGTCCTCCCAGTTAGCGCCTACTCTGTATTCTGTCAGCTCTCAAGAGTGGGTGCCTTCCCAGTGTCACTGGCAACTGGGCTAGCTACGCAACATCTAACATGGAGTCACTTGGTTTCACACAGCCCATCACTTCATATCTTCCATGGCATTTGGAAGTCAGTACCTTTGCCTGTCTGCCTACCCTGAGGCATCTCTGCTGTGCTGGGAAGTCCCTTTGTGGGTATTTATGAGAGGCCATACCTCCCAAGGGTAGCCTCAGCCAATGAAGTAGGCTGCTTCTATATAGCCTTCCTGTCACCTTTACCAGGCAACACCAAGATTGTCTAAAGGCCTTTCCAGGGTTGCCAACTCCCATCATCCTCTCCTTTATCAGGATGCTCCAAAACCCAGAAATCTGGGTATGCACAATCCCTTAGCACTTGCTTCTCTGAGGACCAACACTAATTGTCGCAGTCTTATTCCATATGAGTTCAAGGAACTTGTCTGTTTTGTTTCCAGTTAATTTCTAATGCCTAGTACAAAAACTGCAGATATGCATTTGTGAAATTAATGAATAAAAGCATTCATAGAGCCAGGCTATAGTGGTGCACGCTTTTAATCCCAGCACCCAGGAGGCAGAGGCAGGCAGACCTCTGCAAGTTCAAGCCCAGCCTGGTCTACATAGCAAGTTCCAGGACAACCAGAACTGATACACAGAAGAAACCCTGTCTTGAAAAAAAAAAAAGGGGGACATTCATATGTCATTCTAGAAGGAACCTAGAATATCTAGAATCTATCACTGCTCTTTATGATCATTTAGTGTCCCACATATCTACACAAAACTTCCTGCACCATCACTCAGTATGCAAATTCCCAATTACCTGGCCTAAAGTCACTATGAAACTCGATACCTTTGTCTCACTGTAACTTGAGTGATGCATTAACTTCTATGAAAAGTAAGTTGGTACAAGATGAAACATTCAGGTGACTTTTGTGCCACCAACCCACGGAGCCAGGGTATTTCTGCTTTTCTGGGGAAGAAAGAATACAGTCACAATTAAGATCCAGGAAATTCGTCACTCACAAACCCACTGCTGATGCAACCCTGAGCACATTTTCCAGAGAAAGGAAAAGATAATTTGTGGGTCGAAGAGGGTTTCAAGGCTCCATGGAGACACACTGTAGACGGAAAAAGACATTTTAGAAAACGCAGTGTAGGAAGCTCTTCTGCACCCACACATCCTTCCTACAAAGCTTCTGAATGTGGGAAATGGCTTGGCTGTCTTCTGACTTAAAAGAAATACCTAAAAGGGAAGAGGCACCAGTCAGAAAGAACATCATTTGCTAGTTCAGGTAATTTCAAGCCTCTGAAACAGCCCTTTCCTTCAGGAAGTTGTCTAAGGCAATGACATCACACCACTGAGTTCTGAGAAACTGAACCAGAGAAGTAGGATCTGCCCAGAGGCCAGCAGACAGGGAGTAAGGATGGGCTGTCCATGAGTTCCCTCTCACAGAGACATCTGGGATGACTCCCAGGAGCAGACCTGTATTTTACGGTACTGTCTCCTGCCTGTTGGGGGTGTAAAGATGAAGTCTTGACCTAACAGGTTATTGTTGGTTATCCTTACCTCTGAGATGGGCTGCTCAGACCCATAGTCTCAGAAGTCCATGAGGAAGGAGTGTTTGCTGCATCCAGGGTACTGTTCCAGACATGTGGGACTCCCCTAGAAACAGCGACCACAGCCCTGTCCTCCCTGAACAGCTGGAGACTTGTTCAGCCTACTTCTGTCACCTCAGCAGTGGCAGCTAAATTCCTTTTGCCTCTGTGACAATCCCCGGCAGCTAACTCTAATGTCTCTCCTAGACATTAATCTGAAGTGTTTTTAAAGCCCAGGGGGCTTTTTTTAAAAAAGCATAAATTCTTTAGGCTTTGTTCTCTCCCACCGTTGGGGCTCACTCACATCCTCTGCGCATCCCACCCTAGAGTCCCATGGTGTCATGAGTTAGCTCTTACATTACATGCTGTGAGCACCAGGAGAACCAGCTCCTTCACTCTGCTGGTCACTGGCCATCTTAGTGGGCTATTGGTCAACCTCTTCCTGCAGTTTCCAAATGCCCTACAAGAACAACTTCAGAAGGAACGGGCTATTTTCGTTCATGGTTTTGATTTTGTCCACTGTATTGGGAAGAGTGTGGTAGAATTTATAACACTAAGACTGTGGCTGGTGCTCAACTCATATCCACCAACCAGAAAGCAAAGGACAGGAAATGGGAGACCAGGAAGAAGATAGAGAGAACAGAAAGCAGAGAGAGAAAAGGAAGCAGAGAGAGCAGAAAGCAAAGAGAGAGCAAGAAGCAGAGAGAGAGAGAGAGAGAGAGAGAGAGAGAGAGAGAGAGAGAGAGAGAGAGCGCAGGAAGCAGGAAAAGACTTGGACCTCTGTATGGAGAAGGCAGGTATATACTTAAAAGGGAGGGCCAAGCTAGAACCATCCAAAGCATGTCTTCAGCATAGGCCTTGCATCCACAAGGTTATGCAACCTTCCAAAACAATGCCATCACCTGGGGACCGGATGTTAAGCATAGTACCAGTTGGATGCATTTAAGCCTCTCACCTTCGGTCCTTAACAAGTATCATTGTCACATTACCTGCATCCAGAAGGTGATGGTCACTTTAAGCAAATGCATCGATTACCTAGCCATCTATTAAAGTATTCTCACATCCGAGTCTGACGTGTCCCCACCTACCCCATCATATTAACTAACAGCTGCCAGCGGCTGTGCAGTCCGAATTGGTGGCATATTAGGAGCATCCAGAAAGTTCTTTTTGATTTTGCATACTGAAATAAATGTGGACTCATGGGAGGTTTCAAAAAAAAATTACACAGCCCTCAACCTCTTCATTTCTCTCTTCTTGTCTCTGCTATTTTCCTTCACCTGAGCCTTCCTTTCTGACTTTATTTTCTAAGCCAGTCCCTGCCACCCAGCATCCCTCAACAATGACATTTTACTTGACAACAAAAAGTTGCTTGGTAAAGATCAACAGAGAAAATTGCAAACTTTGCTAGAAACACAGTTCCCAGACTGCACTTGTTTACCACCCCCTCTCTTTGTGTTTAAGTGTATGATCCTCTTATCACATGTAGAAATTATTCAAGTCATAAGAGCATCCCACCAACACACTTCACACTTGTCCTCCACTAGCTCCTGGGAGCCACGGAGTGGGTCTCCATCTCCTTAATGTTATTCAGAGAACATTATATAAGTGACATCTTACAGTATGTAACCTTTAGAGGCGGGCTTTTCTTACTCAAAAAAGCTTTGGAAGCTTTTAATAAATAACATTTCCATCACTGTCTCACCACCCTGCCCTTCATTCTGTCACTGATATCATTTCTTCTATCTAGGGAGGACTGTGGTGTTAAAGATGATGAAATCAAGTATCTTGTGAAAATCAAGCAATGTTAGATACAGCACTTCCTTTCATCTGCCATATCCCACAGGGCGTCTGAGGGACCCAGATTCCTCACACTCAACTTCCACACAACCAGTTCTGTCCAATGTGCCTGTTTTTATATTTTTGCCCCCCAAACTTCTTCTAACTGGAGGTCTGCATGTCACTATATATAAATTGCTACATTATTTCAGTCAGAACTATATTTTCAAATAAAATACATGACAATAAACCTGGCCAATTTTTCTAGACATGCCCCTGCTGTGTCCACACAGCAGGAGCATAACTTGGCATTTATTTTCCCATTTTCCCCCCTTCAATAGAAGGTGTTTACAAAATAAAATAATATATATATGTATATATATATGTACATATATATATATTTTACTGCTTGGTAGACCTAGGATGGGGGGGCAGTTCCAGGGGAAACAAATACCGCTGCATACAGCCAGGCCAGGCCACAGACACTGACTATAACTTGTCACCTCTGTCCACTAACAACAGGTGCTTTGAGGCTCTGCCTGTGAAGCAGGAGAGGTAGGAAAATAGCACCTCACATGACCTCAGAGCAAGGGGAGGTCACACAAGCACACTCTCATGGGATGCAGTGGATAAGACGAAAAGGAGGACAGTTATTCTTTAATGCAGTCATTATACGTTCCCCCAGACTGTCAGTCATGTGAAGGCAGATGCCTGACATGGTGTGTCTATTTTGTCCCACATTCTTCTGTTTGATTTTGACAGGGCTCAGTGGGTGACTATGGAGTACTGAATTTAAGGGAGTGGTGGTTCCCATATTTGCTATCAAAGCAAGGTGATGGACCTGCATTGCTTCTGTAATCAGGGTAGAGACAACTAACAGAACAGGCCACTGATGTCAGTCATCTGCCCTGCTTCAGGATTCACTGGAACCCTTTATACACTATCACAGAAATGCTGCTGGAGACAGACCACCAATGACTTGCCCACCTGATCTCAGATGTCCAACTGCCTCTCTGCATGTGCTTTCAACACACTCATGGACCTCTGGCCCTACGATAGCTGGTCCTGAGGATCTTTTCCTGGTCTTCAGCAATAACAAGTATTGTTGGGAAAAGAGAAGCTGAGAACAAAGACTCCTGGGAACTGGAGACTAAGACCCAACAAATGGGATGTAACTTGGATGCTCTAACAGAGCATCATAGTACCCATCCTGGTATCCAGAATTGATAGCTAGAGCTCTGATTGCCATCTAAAAACATGAGAATGGTTTTGTATTTCTTAGCAACACAGCAGTATGTATGTACAAGAGCATGGGAGACCTCTCTTTGAAAATACCTGCTTCTTGATTGCTTTCTCAGACGGGTGAGCTTCCTCCCCAACCCCAGGCCATTCACCAAACAAGTCTATTTATTTCTAAGATGGCATTCTATCCCAATCAACCTGGAATAGACAGGACACACAGAGACAGGCCAGAGGGTCTCATTCCATCAGGCATGGACATACTGGCTCCTAGGTATACCCTTCTCTATGAGCACATGGCCAAAGCATCCACAGCCATTTTCAAAGGAGAATTCCCATATACTCTACACACACACACACACACACACACACACACACACACCTTTCCCTATCAAGTTTAAACTCTGCTACTTCTGAAACCTTTGCCTAGGCTGACCCACTTGTGTTTTTATCACCCATGTTTCTAGTTCATTTATTTATCTTTTTCCTAAAATGGCAATAGTGCATAAGAAATCCACTCAAACTCTATGTTGTATATGCACACATGCATGTGGATGGCAAATGTCAAGGGTCTTCCAAACTTGCTCTCTAACTTATTGGTTAAGACAGGGTTTCTTACTGGACCTGAAGCTTGCTGGTTCTGCTAGTCTGGCTACCCATCGTGCCCTGGGGATCTCTGCCTGTCTCTGCCTCCCCAGAACTAGATTCCAGATTTGTGTAAATAGGCCTGGTGCTTTATGTGAGATCTCAACTCAGGTCCCCAGGCTTGTGACATAAACAGTTTATCAATTAAGTCATCTCCACAATTACCTCCTCCACTTATAAACCATGAGTGTGTGTGTGCATGTGTGCATGAGTGTGTGCATGAGTGTGTGTGTGTGTGTATGAGTGCATGTGTGCATGAGTGTGTGTGTATCTGCACCCATATCATGTGGCACATGTGAAGGTCAGAGAACAATTTTAGGGCATCTCCGATACAGAGCTCAGGCATCAAAGTCATCAGCCTTGGTGTCAAGGGCCCTTATTCATGGAGCAATCTCTAATCTTTTTATAGCCTAAAAATAGTCTTTAACACTTGTCTACAAATTAGTCTAGAAAGATGTACCCTGCTTTTAATCTTAAAGAATAGTCATTTTGCCCCTCTGGAAAAATATTAATGTTTATGTACGTCAGATTTTCATGATACATGATGTAATCTGCTTTCTCATGTATGAAATGGAACCAGTAATAATAGCACCTACTCTTGAATTGTATGAAAACAGATTAAGAGCCCAGCCCTTAGCTAGAGCCTGGCAGTCACAGGAAGCACGTGGCATGGGGCTATGTGACGAAAGCATAGGATAATAGCCCTTAGCTGGTATCTGGCATTTGTAGACCGGCCACACTGAGAAGGTCTGTTTATGTGGGCACTGCCTGTTTCTGGCACCTGTCTATCTGCACATGGTACTAGTCACTGAGCAGAAGGCTGAGGAAACCAGCCTCCCAGAGGGAAGAGATATGTGGTCTGAGACCTGTACTTTCTGCCTGCCTCTCACTCTGTCAATGTGCTGGCAGAAGGTGACATGTTAAAGTGTCACATTAGCTAATGAGATCAGACTGCTAGCCTGAGCTAAGATAATGAGCTCTGCTTTGCTAATCAGCTCTACAGACACATGCAGCTTCAACCCAAGCACGCAGCCCCAGAGTTCATCTACAGGTTGGCTGTTTGAAATCCAGACCATGTTTTCCTACAGAAACATCATATGGCAGAATTCTCAGGCTGAAAGGTCTGGTTGGCCACACATGCTCCTTATCCTGGGGGAAGGCTCACCAGTGAACAATAATAGCATTAGGCAGACCAGTGACTATTTCATTCCAGCCCAACCAAATGACACAAGATATATGCTTTGGTCCATAACCTAGTAGACTGGGTACTTTCCTTACAACTCGTAAAAATGATAGCTCGGGAAACAGTGAGATGGCTCAGCTGGTCAAGGCACTTGCTACCAGGCTGGCTAACCCTAACCCTAACCCAGACCCACACAGTGAAAGAAAAAGACCAGTTCTCTGACCACCATATTCATTTCATTCTCTCTCTCTCTCTCTCTCTCTCTCTCTCTCTCTCTCCTTCATACACACACACACACACACACACACACACACACACACTCACACTAGAATGTGACAAGAAAAACAGTTACTGATATTTTGGGATAAAACAAAGAAATTTCTCCCACCCAGGAGTGATTCTTGAGCACTGTGTTTATCTTTTCCCCTCTTGGCTGGGGGCTTTAAGGAGAGCTGGAGAAAATCTGTGACCCCTACGAGCCAAATAGAAAACTTCAGGGGAACAGGTCAGAACTGTACCAGAAAATGAGCCTGGTTCAGAAAGGAAGTGTATATACAAAGCTGGCCTGAGATCATCGGTGTCTTCAATGAGAGCTCAAACAGAGCCCTGCCCACCATGTTCCCCAAGAAACATGAGCTTAACAGAGGAAGTTCTTGGAAGGATCCCATGATGATGACAAATTACCATGTTAGGACAAGAGTTTCAGCTTCCTTTCACCCTCTTCCATACTTTGAGAAGTAATGACCGTAGTGAGAAGTTGGGACAGTAGGCATCTCACCTGCCTTTATTGTGAGGCGGCTGGGTTGGCTCCAGTCACTCATCTAACCCCTGAAGTCTCTGTTTCCTCACTTGTAAAATTAAACTACAGGGGTTTTTTTTGTCAGCACTATCTTTATATGATCTATAGTGAAGAAAATAATTCCTGTGGATGGCTAGAACAACCCTTGGATACAGTTTATCAAGAGAGACAGTGACAGTCAACACTGAGCAAGACATAAAAACCAACTCTTTTTACAGATTCTGCTTCCAAAAAGTTTTGAGAAGTGTGTTATTCAGAATACTAATGTTTCTATTTATCTCTGAACTCCCCCACCAAACACTGGGTGAATGATAACAGCTATTTCAATGCTTCTTATGTAGAGTCTTCAACATCTGACATGTTAATAATGAATGAGGCCCCTGCAAGACCACTTGAATAGAAGCCTTGAAGTGGATATGCCTGGGGTGTAAAGGCTACTTACTGTTGGTGCCTCCTCTTGGGGCCTATACATGAATTCAGAGACTACTGTGGATCACACACACAGACTGGACCTGCAAGGGAGCACATCTATGAAATAATGAGGCTCAAAGAGTGTACACAGTCACCTGGTACCTGTGGTTAAGAGCCTGAGCCACCGAAAGAAGGTGGGAGACATGGCCAGGGTATGACTAGCAGAGTCGAGAACCTTCTTCAACCATGTATGCTTGAGTGTGACCGGCAAGGGAGGGTCTTGCATGTTGTAGACTTGCAGCTGAAGGCAGATAGTGATGCTGGACAGAACATTTCGTAGAGCTAAAGATGGTGTGGGAGAACTTGGCTTCAGAGGCAGTGGGGAGGAAGCTATGAAATCAGATACCAGGTCAAAGAGCATTACCTAGGTAGAACATACTAGAATAAAATAATAGGGTAGAGAAGACTAAAGGCTTCTGCATGAAATCAGAGGCAAGGTGGTTCTTGGGAACCTTCTTGGGAACCTTCACACCTCTGTGTGTATTCCAGATGAGTCTCAATGAATCAACCTCTAATGGTTCAAAGGCAATTTGAGAATGAAGGTGACAAGAAGCCACCCAATACTCCTCATTGCCACTTTCTGGGGAGCAGAACACAGTAACAGAATCACTTTTGTGGGTGACAACACCCCATGCCCACTCCACCCCATCTCCACACAGAAAGCACATGGAGAGTCACAGAAGAAATGTGCAGAGCTGAGCTAAGCTTGCTCCATCCAAACAGAGCTGAGAATGATACTCTACCAAGTTTCCCCAGTATGGACCTCTACCAAGTTGCCCTAGGATGGACCAAGTTTCCCTAGGATGGACCAAGGTTCCCTAGGATGGACCTCTACCAAGGTTCCCTAGGATGGACCTCTGCCAAGTTGCCCTAGGATGGACTTCAGTGGTGAGTAAAGAAACCTGAAGAATACAGAAATCTCAGCATTCACAAATGTATTCAGGGCTTTACAGAAAACTTAAGCTGGTGCTTTATAGATAACTTTAGTATTAACCTACACATAAGAGTGGATAAGGAGTTGACGACTTAGCTGTCTCAGTGTGTGTGGCTTTGAAAGGCTTTAATTCAGCCATGACAATGACAACTCAAATGGTGCTAAGCAAAATTCTCCTCACTCCAGATACCATACAGTGATGATATACTGTATATTTAATAAACTCAGCCTGAAATATTAGAGAACAGGATCACCCACAGTCAATCCATGAAGGTCAGAGAGTATGACCCATGCCTTTAATCTCATCACTCAGGAGACAGAGATCTTTCTGGATTTCTGTGAGTTCAAGGCCTAACAGCCAAGCAGTAATAACTCACACCTTTAATCCTACCTATAGGATTTTGATGCAGAGTAGAACTCAGAAGTGAAATAGCTGGGTAGGGAAGATATTTAAGGCAGGAGGAGGCAGAGATTCAGGCATTCTGTAGAAGTGAACAGCCAGGCTGAGGACTCTTGAAGACAGCATTTACTCTGTTCAGCCTGAGAAGTTGGCTGGGTGAGAACTGACTGTGGTCTGTTTCCTCTCTCTGATATCCTAGCTTTTCTACAATATCTGGCTCCAGGTTTTCATTATATACTAACTAGAGTTTGTGCAATACCACCCCTCTTCTGTATCACTGACTGGCAGGTGTTATGATCCCCTTGAAGCAGCAGACTGGCATGTGGCATCAGAACCATGGCCTCCCTATAGCCTGTCTATGGAGAGAATCCCATGTGTATATGGTCTGTGTGTGTGGATGTAGTATCTACATGATATGAAAAGGAATATATGTGCAAAAGGGCTGTCAGATGCGTTAGCCCTGGCTGGCAAGGAGCCCTACCTTAGTGGTAGAAACTCATAAGAACTTCTTCCAGATCTCTCTTCCTCATGGACTCATCAGCTTTCCAGAATTTTTTTAAATGCTCACTTTTTTTTAAAAGATTTATTTATTATGTATATAGTATATAGAAGAGGCTACCAGATGTCATCATAGATGGTTGTAAGTCACCATGTGGTTGCTGGGAATTGAACTCAGGACCTCTGAAAGAACAGTCAGTGCTCTTAACCTCTGAGCCATCTCTCCAGCCCGACTTCCCAGAATTTAATATAAGACAATCACAACTGCTTTTGTATCTTGAAAGGAAACTCCTAAGAAATCAGAGGTACAAATTATGAGATCAAAGCTTATCTGAAGAAGGGGCTCATACATGAAGCTCTATGTGGCATGGTGCTTCTCTATACTCTCAGAAAATACTCCCTCCACCCAGATAATACCCCCTCCATTTACCTAGCATTAATAGGGTCTACATGGGTCCTATCTCACCACATACATCCTTGTGCTCAGCATGTAATGGCACATGGTAACTAATTCTTGACTCATGAAACCATAAAATCCTAAGGAAAGTCAGAAAAAAGTCAACGATTCATGCAGAAACAGATAAAAAAAAAGTATTAGAAATAAACAAGAAAACACATGGCACAGAAGAAATAAAAATGAGGCTCCTGTTTAGAAAGATGATATCATCTGTTCGACTAAGTGTTGCCAATCAGGAGAGGTCTGATTGGTCCATGGAAGAATGCAGCCCTGAGACATCATGGTATCAGCCTAGACTATAGCAGTTCTGACTGTAGAATCACCGATCGGTGTTATTTCCAGTCACTAAATCTGTGGCCATTTTTCATAGTAGTAAGGGGAAAATCACACTGAAGATTTGGGTGTCAGCTTCCCATTTTTTCCCCACAGCTAACTTTCCATCCTTGACTCAGGTCCTGTTCAAGAAAGCCAAACAGCTTTAAATAATAATAATAATAATGATGATGATGATGATGATGATGATGATGATAAGGTCCAACTTTAGGTATAGAAACAAACCCAGGTAACTTTCCCCAAATGGATGGCTCATGTAAGGATTAGCAGGAATCACAACATCACATTCAAGAACATGACAGCATCTTCATGGATCCACTCATTACATTATGAGCATCCATAATCAAGAGGCAGAGAGTGTGGTTAGTGGGCACTGCACTAGGTTGCTACACCAACTTCTAAATATCAACACAGAATGTTAATAGTTTCCTAGATCAATAAAGCTTACCTCTAACATGCAATACTATTTCCCTCATGCTGAGAATTAAACCTTGGGCCTTACACATGCTAAGAAAGCTTCCTTTACAAAATTAGCTATGCCTCCCATGCTCTAATTTTTTTTTCTTTCTGAACTCAATAAAAATATAGTATAAAACCATGGCCCAGCAAGATGGCCCAGCACGTACATATGTTTGCCACCAAGCCTGGTGTTCTGATTTTGATCCCCATGTCCAACCAACACATGCAAGTTGTCTTCTGTCTGTCTGTCTGTATGTATGTCTCTCTCACACACAAATAGACAAATAAATAAATGTAATTTTAAAACATGTTAATCCTGATTAATAACTTTAGGATGGGGAAATGAGCTTCTTGAACATTCCGTAAGTATTTACCTTAAAAAAAAAAAAAAAAAGATAGCAGCACATGCCTTTTGAAAGATTTGCTTACAGCTAATGGTCTAAGAATGCAAACATTGATGCAGTACATCTCCCAAACAGGGAGGCAATCACCATTTGTATGTGTGTGTTGAGACCATCCCGAAGTTTAAATTTCATGGGGTGTGATCTTAAGGAGAAACAGGGAAATTCAAATGAAGCTCATAAGTGTGAGGTAATCGGAGGAAAGAATTCTTCCCCCTGCTTAGAAAGATAAATAGACCATATATAGCTGCTGCATTCAAATAGACTTTGACTAATATGTTCAAAATATGCTCTTATCTACCATCAAGCCTGTATGGGAAATTCATGGCATTAAAAGATCCTAAAATAGGACCATTCAAGATGATAAATGCCTTTGATTACACAAATCTGAGGTCCACTTGAAAGATCAAATCCCTGGACACCATTAGTTGGGGAATCATCCACGCCTGTAGGAGAAATGTGACTCTGCAAAACATGACGAGGTCATCACAGCCTTTTACAGAAAAGACCTTAGTGTGTCACAAGCCACAGAAACAAGTAAACCTCATCCTTGGTCCCCAGTAATTCAAGAGAAACTGGACCTCCTGGCACACTACATTGATGATTACATCCAGCCTTCTCCAAAATCAACAGACAGGCCTGGGATAACAAAGGCTGCTCACCTACCACACTTAATATATTCTTAAAGTAGTAGAAAGGCCTTGGCTATCAGGTATAAACAGGTTTACATGAATTTAGCTTCCCATATTAAGTGTCTGAGTTCCCAATGGCAGGAAACTTAGAGGTTTAGAAGCCAGAGCAAGGGAAAGGTAGAGCTAGACTGGGAAAGAAAGCAGGGCAGCTATACTGGTACCAAGTGTAAGAGTCAAGGCCACTAACACTGAAGTGCCTTTCCCACCAGGACCATGTCACCAAGGAGGAACCAGAATGGGGCATGAGCATATTGGTGGCAACCCCTTCCAACGGTCATTAAAATGGAAAAAAATAAGAAGAGTCGGCCCAAATCTAGCAAAAGTTACAGTACTGAAGTCTGAGAGATGTTTTTAATTATTGGAGTTACATATTAATTACTAAATACATACACACACATACACACACACACACACACACACACACACACACACACACACACACACACACACAACACATGCCAGATAGTCCCAGCATCTCATCTGAGGCCTTCTGGCCACCGCATCCCAGTTACTGTGGTTGTTATATACTAGACTCCCCTGAACATAGCTGCTTAAAACAATGACAATTTTATGATCTTTCTAAAGCTACTACTTTGGCAGAGCTCAGCAGGGATCACCCCTGTCTGCTGCATTCAGCTTTCGGTAGACAACACACAAAAAACAGGGTGGGAAGATCAGGGACTTGGGGGTGAGAGAGTCATCTATTGGGTAAAGCAGAATTATAATCATGTGATGCTTCACTCACTGCGGGGAGGGTCCTCTATGTGTGGTCCACATTCTATACAAGCTCTGGACTAAGGAGGCGTCTAGGCAGGCAGACCCTCTGATAAGGCAGTAGAGCTCCAATGGAGCCTGTTCCTCAGGACAAGGGAAAGCATGCATGGAAGAGTCCAGGCAGAATCTTTCATCATGCTTCCTAACCTAGTCTTGGAAATCACACAACAACCTTCCAGTTATATGCCATCCCTCACACAGGCGACCCAGATTCAAGAGGGGGGATTTGGATCCATGCTGGTATAAGACGAATGTCAAGGAATTGTGAAAATGTTTGAAAGTTGGTACATTGGAAGTTCAAAGACAAGAAGAATAAATCCACTCTAGAGAGGCGAACCTTTAATATGGTTATTCATGGTATGGTGACCCTCAACTATAAAATTATTTTTGTTGCTACTTCATACCTGTAATTTTGCTACCGTCATGAGTGATAATGTAAATATCTGATATGTAGAATATGTGACCCCCAAAGGGGTCACCACCCACAAGTAGGGAACTGCTGGCCTAGAGACATTAAGGAAAAGATTATTGGATATGATGGCAGAAACCTAGAAGAGATGGTGAAAAGTAGCAACAGGTCCAGGTCACAGTTCTGAGGAAAAGGAAGTGACCTCATGCAGAGGAGCAGATTCCAAAGCAAGGGAGAAGCTTGGGTTTCCCCGATCTTATTGACTGGCATCTTCTGGGTAGGGCAGACGCCAGAGAAGAGGGGCAAAGGAACCTGGAAGTCATATTTGAGAAAGACAGAGCTGCCATCACAAGGATGCAAAGTCATTTGTGAAAGTGAGAAAGGCAGAGGGGGAGTGAGCCAAGTTCACGTGAGGAAGAGAGAGAACAGATGAGGCACAGGAGAAGAGAAGGGACTAACGGTGAAGAATGCACATCCTAGATGCCAAAGGAAGGAAAAATTCCAGAGGACAGAAAGTTCCTAGAGTCTCATTCTAAGAGGAAGGAGAAAGTGAAGACCGAAGTGTACAAGAGAGGATACTACATCTATCCAGGAAACAGCCCAGGACACACCTTCTGGGGGCTTATTTCTACAGCTAACATAAGGGCAGGCAATTCTTTCTCCAGCAACAGAACTCATGCCTTTGATGGACACTGGTGTTTGTGTAAAATAAACGGTTGCCTTGAATTCTTGGGAAGCATGAGAAAATTACCACAGGACAGACAACTCGTGTGGTTAAAGTCTTTCCTGGGTGGGGACTTACCATCCCTCCACTGATAAAGCTATCTCAGGGTCATGCACACCAGCCCCAGAGCAGTCTGCCACACCCTCCCATATCAGCCACCCAGCACCCCTGCCATATTTCCGTGGTACTCAGCAGCAACACTAATTCCCATGAACTTTGAAGTCATTGGTATAAAAAATCTAGTTTGAAGATATATGGAAATGATTATATATAAATTCCTGCTTTTAATTGAGTGTTTAGAAAAAAATTAAACCCTACAGACTGGAGGAATGAAGCCCTGGGCAAGGAAACACGCACTGAGGCAGTGTTCTCAGCCTGTTTTCCATTCTGTGTCCCTTGGGGCAGAGGAAAAGATGTCGTGTCTTCTTCAGACCATCCATGGGGTGGGGAGTGGGGGATCAGGAAATGAACGTCTATGGGGTTTGTGACTCCTGGACTCATCAGAACTTCTCTCTGATTTTCAACCAAAGTCAGCCATGGGGAAAAGACCCAATATGATGGTGGTCTGTATAGAAATGAAATATAAGACCAGAAAAGACCTTCAAACACCAAAGTATTGTAAGTAAGGGGCAAAAATATTAAATCTAGTTTTAAAATATAAAGAACAACATTAAAGCAAAAGGTGAAGATTTGTAATAAAGTACCTTGTTCACCATGAAGATAGTCCTATAAACTTCGTTTGTCATAATAATATATCTATGCATCTTGATGATAATTATATGCTATTTTGATCAATGATCAATTGATAGCAGTTAGCCTTTGAGAAAGCATTTTTTTTTCTTTCTCATCAGGTAAAACCATTGAGTCCATGCTAATCTCACTTTCAATGATTCAAACTGAAGCATTTCAGCCTAGATGTTACAGACATAGACAGGACACATTTTAAAATAATAATCTATAACTTGGCAGTCTTGTGTATTCTAGCCTAGAAAATTTCAGTCATTTCTAAGAATCACAATCAAAGAAAGAGAAATTAGGACTAATGTGAAGAATAATGAGAGCGTATAGATCAATCGTTACAGCAGGAAATGTAAAATATATATGTGTGTGTGTCAAGGAATGTGAGAAATACAAGTTTAAAATTCTCACAGGATGAAAGCTGTGAAAGCAACAAATGCATAGCTTTTGAAATCTGTCAGGAAACTGACAATGCAAAGAAATCTAAATGCCAAAAGGCCTTCTTCCCTAGAGAACAGGGGTCAACAGCTGCTTCCGTCCTTGCAAAGCAGGAGGAAAGACAGCCATCTACCATGGACAGGAACGAAGAGAAAGCAGCTAAATCTTTAATGGACATCAGAGGCCACATGTGGATTGTCACATGAGTAAGAAATCCAAAGAGCCTCAGCCTCTGAGGAAGTATGCGCCTCTGGTCAACTCTTCACCCAACACACCAGCAAGAGCACAGCAAGGGCCGGGGGAGGATGGGACCATTAAGAGACTCCTGGAACCCATCTCAGATTAGGACATGGAAAGATGAGAGCCTAAAAATGGAGTCTTCCAATCTCAGGCTTACCCAGGCCATGGCTGTAGTCTGCCCAAACTGGGCCAGAGCAACAAGCAAAAGAGATAGTCTGAGATGCAGAAAGCTGAGGACAGGATCTAAAGCAAAAACAAAAGGCTGTCAGTCAGGCTAAAAGGCTGAGACACGTCTCCCACAGTTCTCTAAACTAGGGCTAGACTAGAAAACTCAAAGAAATTGTTTGGTCAGGGCTCAGATCATAAACACGGCTAGAGAGAAAGCACAATGTGGCCCTAGAGCCCTTAAAAGCCAGTAATAATGAATCTAACGGAAGCTTCTCCCAAACTTAGAACCATTTCAATTGAGCCTACCTAATACAAAAATCCAAAATTTTGAATGCATGAAATGCCCAACTCTCTGAGCACCAACACAATTCCACCCATGGAAATTCTACACCTGACTTCATGAGGAAGAGCCAAGTCAAACCTAAGCTTTCTAAAATGGTTCTACAAAGTTACTTTCAGATTATGCATACGTAAAAACTGCAAGATTAGAGAAAAAATAAAATCTCTAGTCTCAAACATTTTCAATAAAGCGATATTAAACTTGTACAAATAAGGCTGAGTCAACCCACACATTAAGGATATTAAAATGTTGTAAATTACTGTAATTTCTTTACACACAATGGCAACTATGTAATCAAAGTATGATGCACACAAAGGAGGAAGAAATAGAAGTCATAGACAAAGCAGCCTGCCCAGAGATCACACAGACACTGGAGTTGCTGGGCAAGTGTTTCTTCAGCAGAAGACTGGAAACCAAAACAGAATTAATGTAGGGATGTTCAAAAAAAGAAAAATCAAGATACTAAAGTAGCTTATCACAGAAATAATAAAAGACAGGTCAGTTGCAATTATTCAAAATAAAACACAAAAAGGAAGAAAGGAGAGAACACATGGAATGGGGTGAAGCATGTGGTTCTCTATAGAATGCTATGGTGTATATGAACTCATAGGAAAGAAGAGAAAACGCAGGAAAAATATATGAGGAAATAATGAATGGGAAATTCCCAAGATCAATGAAATACATCAACCCACAGACCTGAGAATCCTAGCAAATCCCAGGCAGGATAAATACAAAGAAAGCACAGACACATGTCACACAGCAACTACTGAGAACAGACTATAAAGAGGTGGTCAGCCAGAAAGCTAGCACACAGTAAAATATGCAAAGGAAATAAATGTGTGTATATATATATTTCATCACAATAGATTGCATCCAAAACATGGGAAAGGATATCTTCATTGGTTTGGGTTTTGTTTTTGTTTTTTTTTTTTTTTGTGTGTGTGTGTGTGTGTGTGTGTGTGTATGTGTGTGTGTGTGTGTGTGTGTGTGTGTGTGGAAGTGGTGGTTTTGAAACAGAGCTTCCCTATGGAGGCCAGACTGACTTCCAACTCATAGAGATCTACCTGCCTCTGCCTCTCAAATGCTAAACTTAAGAATGCGCTTTACCATATCCATCTGGGGAGGGAAATACTTTTTTTAGAGATTTATTTATTTATTATGTATACAGTATACAGAAGAGGGAACCAGATGTCATCATAGATGGTCGTGAGCCACCATGTGGGTGCTGGGAATTGAACTTAGAACCTCTGGAAGAACAGTCAGTGCTCTTAACTTCTGAGCCATCTCTCCAGGCCCGGAGGGCAATATTTTTAAGCCAATGGAAATAATGCAGACAATATAGCCTGGCTCACATAGCAAGACCCTGAAGATGAAGCAGACAAGGAGTGGTCCAGATTATAAACATGTAAAGATAAATATAGAGTCCATTTTAAATTCTGCATATATACAAACATGTGTTGTATGTAAATGTTTCATTCTAAAGCATTTTTACTATACATTGGCTTACATTTTTTTTGAACACTATTAGCAGCTGAAAAATAACATGTCTAGTTTTGTACCATGTGTGGATGTAAAAGACAGTAAGAATGCAAAGAGTATGTAGATGAAGGGAATGGTGGTATGTTAAGCTTCGTGTGTTATTTTTGAAGTACAATACCGCTATTTGGAAGTGCACTCTAACAGATAAAAGGTTGTACAGTAGAATCTTAAGCAATTACTAATGATAGCACAAAGAACATAGCCTGAGATTTTAAAAGAAGATAAAATGGAAAACTAAAAATATGGAGTTAATGTAGAGCAAGGCAGAAGTAGAAAACAAAACCCAAAGCAATGCTCAGAAAACAGGAGATGAACACGTAGGTGATAAATTAACGGGTTATCCTGAGACAAACGACAAACTTTGTCGGTGGGCTGTAGTGTCCACATCGCTTCCTAAAACTGAAAACATCACCATGTTGGCAAAAGACTCTTTTGTTGTTGTTAAGAATTACACAGCAGACAAGTGTAGTTAGTGCCCTGCCTATAAGCCCCGAATTTGAAGAGACCGAGAGGGGAAGGCTACAATCTGAAGCACAGCAAGATGTGCTTTGTTTGTGTCTCAGAAAACAAAACCAAAGTGCTGCAAACTGATTATATGCCGAAACATTCAGAAGTGAAGGCACATGACATCAACTTAATTCTCGGAGGCTGGGGCAGGGGAATTACAACAGAGAGAATGATGGGAAAAAAGAGCAAGAAATACATCAACAAGTGATAGGACTCGAGAGTCTACAAGACTAAATTATTCTTGTAACTCTTCCGGAAGCTTGAAATCATTCCAAATTTAAAAAGTTGTACCATCTGCCTGCACAAGTGACTATATCCAAAGCGATGCTACCTTATATTAAAAATACACAAAGTCGATGCTATCATTTCAGAAATAAAGACTATACATTGCTTGACGGAGTGCTGATAAAGAAAAGCTTGGGCTGAGGTCATAGCCTGGTTGGTAGTGTCTCTATGCCTGAAACCAAGAAGAAAGAAATGAGGGTAGGAGGAAACGTGGAGGGAGCTGGGGGGACTGACTGTTTGCGAATGCAAAGGGCTAGGTAATAAAAATGACTGACCTCCTCCTTCCTGTGGCCTCCAGGAAAGGAGCTGACACTGGATCACAGGATCCAGGACAGTAATATTTCAGAAAAGCAGTAAGAGGATAAGTATTTTAGCAGTAAAGAAATGGTTAATGTTTAAGCTGACAGATGCACTTGCCCTGATTTTAACACAAATCAAAACATTATATGATAATCTATAAATAGCTGTAAGTTTTATGTGTCAATTAAAAATTTTAATTAAAAGCATAAATGCAGTGGTATTGATGTGGTTTTGAATGGGGTAATATTTGGATGTGGTTTTTTCCATAATATTTACCTCAAAATTTGAGCATGTATTTTTAAATAATCTTCTCTGTGAATAAGTTCTTAACAGGAAAAAACTGGAGATATATAGAAAGCCCATCTATTTTATACAGTCCGATAAAAAACACAAGAATACAAAGGGGAAGCCATTATTTTGTATATTAACTTAAAAATTAAAAGAGATTTTTTTTAAATCTGTTTGAAGAGTTATAGACAGCACAGTAGTTCAGGGCACTCACTGCTCTGTCAGAGGACCTGAGTTCAGTTCCCAGCACACACACAGTCCCTAAACCCTGGCACTTTAGCACCAGAGGATCTGATACCTGCTTTCCACACTTTCACACCCAGACACATATGTGTAATGCAACTAAAACTCAAATAAAAAGTGTTTTTGAAAAACATATCTGAGAATTCAGTGTATACAGCACATGCCTATAACCCCAGCACTTGGGAAGTAGAGGCAGGAGGATTTTCAGTTCCAGATCAGCCTGTGGTACACTATACAACCTGGACTCAAATTTAGCAAAGCATTTGAAGTGGGATCATTTAAGGAACAACTAAATAAGAGCATCAGATGGTTTCCACCCCATAGCTGAACAACTGTAAAAAAGGACATTTGATTAGACCCCCATTCCCAGGTGCAATTAATTTTAAGTATCCATAAGAACACTTCTAGATCCACTAACAACTCCAGCTACAGGAGAATAGAATACTTTCTTGAAATCCTTCATTTAAATTCTATTGCTAAGACATAATAACTCTGTCATGAATAAATCATGTACAAGATTATGCTGCAGAAAAGAAAAATCTCCAGGATATGCAGATATGGTCCATTAAATAATTAAGCATCACTACCCTATTTTAGGAACCTACATGACTCTTTTCTGCATAACACAGTGTACCACTTCCCCCTACCTCAGAAAGAATGCAATGAAAAGTAGGTGGCTGGGGCTGGAGTGATGGCTTAGGCATTGAGAGCACGTACTAATCTTGCAGAGGACCCAAGTTCGGTTTCCAGCACCCACATCAGGCAGCTCACAACTGCCTATCCAGCTCTAGAGGGATCCAATGCTTCTGGCCTCCCCAGAACCTGCACTCATGTGTGATACACACACACACATACACACACACACACACAGAGAGAGAGAGAGAGAGAGAGAGAGAGAGAGAGAGAGAGAGAGAGAGAGAGAGAGAGAGGGAGGGAGGGAGGGAGAGAGAGAGAGAGAGAGAGAGAGAGAGAGAGAGAGAGAGAGAGAGAGAGAGAGAGAGAGAGAGAGAGAGAGAGAGAGAGAGAGAGAGAGAGAGAGAGAGAGAGAGAGAGAGAGAGAGGAGTGCTTTATTTGCCTAGAGCATTTAGGGCAGAAATAAAGAAATACTAAAGAACAGTCTCAGCCAGTGTTCATCCTAATTCTATGACTATGCTAAGTCACTAAGAAAAACTCCCCTGCTTCAGTGAATACATTTGAAAAACCACTGCCACTTGATTCTGAATTCAGAAGAATCACATCAACTACAGTTAGTTAGCTAAAGGTGTTCTACAAACCATTATTATTATAAATTGTATCAATTCAAACAATCTCTTGAAGTATATAAACTAAAACACAAGGAAGTTTTTAAATAGTTTTTCAATTTATGATTGGATAATTAAACACAAACTTACTGAATGGGCTGTGTACTGTGTTCTAGGGACTGTGTAATATAGCACTGAATAGAACATAATAGGACCCTCAGGGAAGGTGCATATGCTGATCACATATACAAAGAAGTGGGCATTTGTCATGTAAAAGATTATAATGAAGTTTGAAGTTTTGTTTGTTTGTTTGTTTTACTTTGTTGTGGTTTTGTGACAGAGTTTCTCTGAGTAACAGCCCTGGCTGTCCTGAAGCTAGTTTTGTAGACCTGGCTGGCCTGGAACTCACAGAGATCCTCCTGCCTCTGTCTCCTGAGTGCTGGAATTAAAGATGTTAACCACTATGCCTGGCCTATAATGAAGATCTGAAGTTACTCAAGAATCCAGGGGAACTATAGTGAGTTATAAATATTCTTGCCCATCACTGTATGGACAGGGAGCATTGCCTCATAAGGTCCTAGGGGTTACTGCTGCCATTTCCATCAGCCTTGTGGTATTTTGCAATGCACAGTATAACAAGCATCTGGCCAGAAGATATGACCTGTTGCAGATGTTTTCAGAGAAAGATACAAAACAAGAAACATTCTGCATAGGAAGAGCTAGAGAAGATGGTCCCTCAGGGTCCTAAGAGCTACATCTCCACTCTATAATGAGCTAACCCATCCATGACAGAGGCATTACTGGAACTGACAATTCTTTACAGAAGACAGCCTCATCTACATCTTGGATGCCAAATGCTTCCCAAAGGCCCATGTGTTAGAGATTTGTTCTCTAGAGGAATAATGTCAGGAGGTGGTGGAGCTAGCTGTGAGAAAGGTAGAGCCTTAGATAATTGGGTCATCCTCTCAGAAGGGATTATGGGCCTCTGTTCTAGTCCTCTTTTGTCTTTTGGCCCTAAGGAAAGAGTTCTGTCCCGACATTGTCATCTAGAATCTCCATTTAGTTCTAAAAGAGATGGTCTACCAAATTATGGGCTACAGCCCCCTAAACCCACGAGCCAAAATAGGCCTTCTCTCTTCATGTGTTAATCATCTCAGGCATTTTGTTACAGTGATGGAGAACTTTCTAACGCAGACCTATGCTATAAGGGTAAGACCTTACAAGATTATTCCACCTAGAATGATATCATTACTATAGGAAGGGACACTTTGGTTTACCAGGAATGGATCCGAGTGCCTTTGCCAAAGCAAGAATGACCCCAATTCTACTGAGAGCAATGGCTCCTTATTTTTTTCAGAGGGGTTTAGCTGAACTAACAAGAAAAGAAGTCAAAAAAGATAAAGGAAGAGGAGAGAGTTCAAGAAGAAAGGGCAGAGAAAAAATAGAGAAAAAAATTAGTACTTTTTAGAATTTGTTTATTCAGTGTGTGTGTGTGTATGTGTGTGTGTTGTGTGTGTGGTGTGTGTGTGTGGTGTGTGTGTGGTGTGTGAGATGTGTGTGTGTGG